>JAAXOA010001104.1:0-17403 GCA_036561885.1 Salina celebensis
ACAAATCGGATTTAATATTTTCAATGGTGCTTCCTAACCATTTGTAGATTTCAGGGTTGGTTATACCACTGCCAAAATGGCAATGAACTCCTACAATTTTAATGTAGCTACTCAAACGCAGGGTTGAGATAACAGCGTCCAGCTCGGACCGAGGAAATCCAAATTTCGATTTTTCGGCTGTATTGACATAGTTATGGATGTCGAGTTGAAGAGATTTGTCAGAAGGCATATCAGGACGAATACGGAGGAAAACTTTCACTGAAATGTACAAATTGATTTAAAATTCATCATTTCTTAATTTCCAAATGTCAGAATAGAAAACAAGGCACCTTCATTTTCACTACTGAGCCTTCCGTGGATTTGAACTAAGCGTTGTGCATCAAACAACGAGTCAACGTTTAAGAGCACGTTAAGTTCAATTGCTAACCGGATTTCCCAACTTTGGGAGAACAAAATAAAAGGCGTGTATTATTAGTTGTTAACACTCTGAACTTTGCAATTTAAAAACTTCACGCATGTACAACATTTCTAGCTTACTCCTGTTTCCCATTTCCATTTAACATTATGTTTTCCGGAGAAAAGCCTGCTTTCAGACCAGCCAGAACCTCATATCCAGAAACAGCAATCAGGACTTCCACTCCGAATTCCTTTATTTTCTCTACCAAGTGTAAGTTAGGATTTGCTTTAATTGCATATCTGCAAAATGGAAGGTCTCAAATAAAATTAAACCCAACAAACATTTTTGAGCCGAAGTATTGTTTGTCAGGCACGCACCCAATTTTTCCGGTAAGTTTAGTGGACTGAAGTGCTTCAACATATTTCCTTACATTCCTCTGAATTCCAGCTTGACTATACACATATGCCGGAGTCGACGGGATCGAAATTGATATTCTAAAGTGCAAAATAGTGAACGAAACAACAGAATAGGCATATTTTAGTATTATTTGAAATAAGTTCAAGTGATCAAATTATTACCTATGATTATTGACAGTTAAGCTTGTCAGTTTTGGCTTCTTCTTTTGGACGAGGGTCTCCAGCTCGACATTTTCACAATATAATCTTCCATTCTTAAACCTGAATGGTGTTATTAGTTCAGGATTAGCAGCAGCCTCCATTTTTCCACGCAATTCCTATGCTCACTTAGGTCTTTGTTGGTGTTTGATGAGTATCCTATCCAGTGTACCAATATTATAGCCGATCGATCACAGAAATCGTAGGTTTAGATTTCTGTTGTCACATCAAGATAATCGAATACCAACTGTCCCAAGTTCGAGAGGTAAATGATATATAACCATAAAATGTGAACCCTTTAAGTAAGCAGAGGTACAATTTGCGAGGATTGAAAATCGCTAAATAACCAATCACAGCTGCCTTCAGGAAAGTGATGTTTTCTATATTTTAATTCAAGCAAGTACGAAAGCCATCAAATTTTAAATTGCTAACTAAATGGCAAACTGGTAAATAATAATCCCTAATTTTCTTATGGGATATGTAAAAGTACTAAATAATCGTACTTAAATTATGCTACTATTGTTTTAAAAATACATCAGATAGGTGCAGGTGCAACTCCGTTCAACTTAACTACTTTCCGATCTCTCCCGTTTCTTTTGCTGCTGCAAACTGTTGCTGTTCAAATATTGTGATATGTAGACTTGTGACTTAAAAGTGTTCCCAGAGATTTATGAATTTTCATTGCATGTGGAAGTCATATTGCATCTCATCATCCAATACACTATAATATCATACATGTTTACAAAACTATCAACACTGCACTAAACTATAAAGGTTCAATTTCATTCATTCTACATGCTTGATAGTCTTGTTCGGACTGCTGATAAGATGAACAGCTTCTGTGCATACAGAAGGGAAAGTTATTTCATTAGGGCCGTAATGAAACGTTCAACATCAAGATAATTGTGCTAAACTTTGATGAAGAAAGGTTGCTACAATTATACAAATTAGCAAACAATAATTCAAGTCAAACCAATGAAGTAGAATCGGAATCGTTTATTTTAAAATATATTTGTTTCCGCTCCCAGATGTCGAGCAATAAATTGTACACTAATTAATAGTTACTTTTTGTTGTAGATTGAAATTGTGTTTTTACTGTAAAGCAAAACTAAAGTTTATTATTTTAAAATATATTTGTTTCCGCTCCCAGATGTCGAGCAATAAATTGTACACTAATTAATAGTTACTTTTTGTTGTAGATTGAAATTGTGTTTTTACTGTAAAGCAAAACTAATGCAATATGATTAGTGAATGCTAGGGAGCAAAATGCATTTAATTGTTACAGTTTACAACGACAACGTAATCCAAACTAAATATTAACAGGTTCATACTCTAAAATTACATGAATCGCAGCAATGAATTATTTCATCCTAACACTGTGACTGGGTTTTAGTTGACTTTCTGAAAATAAACATGTTTGCTTATGGAGTGGTTAACTTCACCATTACGGTTAAACTAAAAATCTCGAACTATTATCTTAGCTTAAATGATACTATAGCCTGTAACTTGTTTAAAATATCTTTCAAAGCAGTCATGTTTTTATTTGAAAAGCAAACTTAGAACTCTTTTTCCACAAATGCACATAACAGAAGTAGCTTTGTTTACATGAAAATATACGTTATAATATTTGGAACGTGCCAAAAAATCTGGAATATAGTAATTGGCACATTTGAAATTTTACATAAATAATATTATAATATATTTGATACGTGATACTTCTAATAACACAACCAACGTCAAGTTGAAGTCAATTTTATTCTAAGTTGACAATTCGCCATAAACTGCGTATTACATTATGAACATTTAACTGACGTGTTGGAAATTGCATTGTTATATTATGATAGATTCGGTTTCAAAAATAAATCTGATGGATAATTTGTAGAAATAAATGTCTCATGCCTAAACCATGTAATCGTCACCTCTGTACGGGAATTTCCGCTTAAAGCTATATTTTCCATTACATATATTTCAGATTTTATAAATATCGGAATAATATTCTCTCTTGTAATTTAGTTGCCAGGACTCTCATTGCTTGCAATCACAAAAGGGTTCGCAGATTCAATTATAACACTGTACATGTTAATGTTACATTGTAATGTAGCATTGAGAAACATATAAAATCTCTCATTTAAAACTTAACGGGTCTCCGCATGCATGATTAGTTATTGTTGGTGTGTAAAGTAAAGGTTTTAACTTTAGTACAGAAAATTACATGGATACGTCGTGTGGACTGGACATGAAGGTAGTTACGAAGGGTCCAACTCCAATAGAGGTAACTGAACCTTCGGACGGAGAGGAGCCACACTCCTTCCTTCTCTCATACTGACACTTCGCCTTGCTCTTGTTATCTTTTCGTCGTCTACAATAGGAGCGCTAAAGAGCTTTAGTCTGGTCTCCAGAATTTCCCTGTTCCTTTCCGCATTCTTGTGTCTCGCCGACCGTAGTTCACGCATCCATTTCTTCTCTGGCTTTCTCCAGTTCATGTAGTTTAGATTGGGCCACTGAAGAAATTTTATCACAATATTTCTGGTTATCTCATAAAATTACTAATGGTGATGGCAGAAAGATATATTATATCATTTTAATTTCAATTTTATAATAGGTACTTTCCACAAACCTTCTAATTGCCGTTCCATTTCTGACTGTTTCTGGATATAGCTTTTGGTTTTACTCCGTTCCACGTCCAATAGTTTCCGTTGTTCATCTTGAAGTCGCTCAAGTTCCTCACGCTTGGTCCATTCTTCATTCAAAATGCGTGCTTGTAGACTGCGGACTAGCTCTTCGTCTTTTTTGGCTTGAATCTCTTCGGCCAGTAACTTTTCCAACTGACGTCTGACTTCATCAAGATGCCGTCTTTGTTCTTCTTCCATTGCCTTTTGTTTTGCCAGTTCTTTAGCTTCATCTTCTGCAGCCAGCCTTGCCTTCGTTTTACAAGTCAAAATGATTAGTTGGACATCGACATCAAGCTCAAGTGTTTTTAAGTAACACTTGATTAACGTAGATACGTTAGAGAATTGGCTTACTAATTTTTCAGCTCGCAACATTTCGCGTGCTCTGTCACTTTCAACTTGACGTCTAATCCGTATCCTATGCCACTCAAGTCTCCGCTTGTTTCTCAAATGTCGGCCGTAGGACTCCTGACAGTGAAGCCTGGATAATGCCAATTTCACAGAAGTGAGCCATTGTGAGCGGTATCTAGACAAGATACAAATTGGCACATTAGTGGGAATTGCTTTCATTAAATACAGACTAAAGTGATGTGAGTAGTCTTATGAATTGCTACAAGAGAGCATATAAGAAAAGTTTAAAAAAAAGTTAGTTACCTTTTGTCTAATGTGGCAAGTTGAAGCACTCTGTCTGTGGTTATTACATAAAATTGATGGAATTTTGAGTTGGGTTGGTCTTGACCCTCTTCAACTCTAGTTTGCGAGTCAAACTCAATTGTTTTCGGTTTCTTTGGATTGGTGTAATACGTCAAACCGTTAGATGTGAGAACAAACAACTTTTCAACGAATTTCGGTAGATAACTCTCCTCTTTTTAATAGAGTACCCTAATAAAAATTCAGAAGTATTCTTTTATCCAGACCATTACGGTGCGATAACTCTGCTGTGCAAACTATTCTTTTGTACCTTTTTTATGATGTCATCCACGAACTCCTCGAAAATATCATTAATTACTTCGAACACTTCTTCCTTTTCAAAATTTTTCATAAACTTCAACTCAATGACAGAGAAGAAATGTTTGAAAATCGAATAAAGCGTTTGAAAAAAGGCACTGAAAATTTCAAAACAAACAATAAGCTACAGTAAAACCATCTCTATTTGCCCCTTTTTTAAATTACAGATTAGCATTCGGAAGTTAAAACTTACATCGAACTCTTCCTTCATATCCCATTCCTTGCTCAATGACGAGAGAAATTTGGTGAACACTAAATCGGCTTCTTCGGAACATAACAACACCTGAAAATAAACACACTTTACTGATGTATCTTGTTCACATGAGTTTGAAGACAATGTTGAGTGAAATGATGGAGTACCTGTGCAATATCAGTTTCCGCATCACGCACCAAGTCTGCCAAGAGACAGAAAATGCGAAACAATTTGAAAATATTATCCGAGTCCACTCGTGGACTTCTTTTCAGAGAATCTGCAAGAAGCTTTGACTTGCTAATTATCCAGCATGCTTCATCAATTTTACTTTCCAACGTGGACAGTTCCTTCCTTCCCAGTGAATCGCTCAAAGATGAAAACACTTCTCGAGATAAATACTGTTCAAACTCTGAGTATGTCAGTGTTGCTGTCCCTCCAAAATCTTCTAACGCCTCACTAAGACCTTGGCAGTCAATAATTGTTCCTAGGCTAGCGACGAGGACCTATGCCAAATAATTTTTATACAATGTTTTAAAACATGCCATTTCAATCATTTCATTAAGCCTCATCGAATACTACTCTTGCATATTTTGGGTTAATTCTAAAGTGCGTGTGCGTAAAAACTCTCCCGTTTCTCTATCAAAACCTAAATGCGTCTTTATCTTTCATAAAATTTGCATATTGTACATATGTCCATGAGACAGTTTTCTTCATAAGTTGATGCAAGCAGTTCTTAAAAGATCGCCACTGGCAATCCATCCATACTCAGTCTTTTAGAGAAACGTGTCACAGTATCACACAATCGTTTTAGATGAACATATCATGAGGAATTTTATGATCACAGTGTTGTAGCCAAAAGCGAAAAAAAAACAAATCTTTTATAACGTAGACCACTAAATGTGATACGACCTGGCACTGTAATAAAATGAGTGAAGTGTGTGCATAAAATGATTTACAGATCCAACATTAAATCTTTATTTGGTTTCGAATAAGGGAACTCGTTTGACTGGGTTTTAGAACGTGTACTCTTCTGGTCGTGCGTAGACAACCCAAAGGAATGAGCCATAATGGTACTTTCATAGGATAAAAATCATCGTCATTATCATTTTACTGTTTACATTCGTGTAGGATTCATGATCACAACATCCAAACAAGCACACCATCACCACACAACTGACACTGTTCTAAGTACTTTATTTTGCTCTGTAGACACCACCATGGGAAGTGAAGCTAAGAAATAGGTATCAAGAATTTTGCATGTCTGATACAAATTCTTTTTTTTTCGTCTATGAACGTTATGTGATTTTAATTGGCATTAAATGACCGAGAATGCTTCTTGTAAGGATTGCGCTTCTCTGTCAATGTTGCAACAGATTTTTCACTGAATTTACATTTCTCAAAGACGAAATTTTCAAGGGCTTATATAACCATGCACATGAAGCTAAGAAATAGGTATCAAGAATTTTGCATGTCTGATATAAATTCTCTTTTTTTCGTCTATGAACGTTATGTGATTTTAATTGGCATTAAATGACCGAGAATGTTTCTTGTAAGGATTGCGCTTCTCTGTCAATGTTGCAACAGATTTTTCACTGAATTTACATTTCTCAAAGACGAAATTTTCAAGGGCTTATATAACCATGCACGTTTTCACCTACAACGCTATGAAAGATTTTTTAATAACACACGTACACACTCACTACATTACATTCCCTTTAAAGGATAAAACCTGAATACTTTATTTTGATTTGCTTGGAAGATTTTTTTTCAATTTCAATCATTATTTGGCACGATTACAACATAACTCATCACCAGTTTTCAAACCACACCTTGATAAGCATGGAAAAGATTTAAAATAATAATAGAAATGAACATGTAAGAATTACTTTTAACTTAGATTTTGGAGCACTGAGGCCTTCGTCTTCGGTCAAAGTTGAAAAAGCATGCCAGATGCTGTTCCGCACAAACTCCAACAACATTGCCATTTTCGACCCAATGATGAGTACAACCCTCGCCAACCCCTTCCTTCTGTGAACTAAACAAGATGCTGATTTGACTCACTCTTCATGTGCTTGTTTTTTACACTCTCTTCCCTTTAACTCTCCATTTTGTTCAGCTATGGACAGGGACTCTGATGCAAAAGTGGATTGCTGAGAATGAATTTTTCGCTTTACAAGTTCTATACCGTCATCGCCAAACCCGACGAAACGATTGCGCTTGCGCTGCTCCTGTCCTAAGTTTGCAGATAGATAGCAAAGTTAAATTGCAACATGCACCGACTTACCATAATACTTTTAAAAATCATTTTCGCCATTGAATATTACATTTTGTAGTGCTTGCAAACAATGCACGATATATACCTATATGACTTCTGGTGTATACGAGAACACGACTATGTAACAAAGAGCTCAGTTATATAACGCCGTCATCTCACATCCAAACAGTTGCATTATATGACACAACTAGCTTACAAACTACTTACTTTACATTTTGTCCCTGTTCATACTGACGAATTGTTACTAATCAGTAAAATAATATACCCGTGTCTCATTTACACGCTTACATGTATCTTGAAACCAAGTGGCACGTCTTCCATGACAAAAAGACTTCATACTAAGAAAGAGTCAACAGTAGTGCAATTTTGTTTTTCGGTAATAATATTTTTTAGTGTCTTCATACTTATCAGCATCGTGGTTGTCCAATGTCGTCATGATGATGATGACGATAGCAATATCATTTCGTCCTTCTCCTTGTCTGTCCTTTGTAAACAGACTTACAGTAAACGTATTTGTTTTCTATTCGGTGTCTCTCCTACGGAACTATAAAAATGAAAAGTATCCATTTTGTGAATCACATCTTTCATTTCAATGCTTTTACAATTTTTTGTTTTTCTACACTATGAATCCTTTTATCCTAAATAAAAAATCGTCGTTTTGTAAGACAGCTTGGGAGACATGATGTTGTCCCTCCTCCCAAACTGCTACGCTGATTTTCGTCGTTGATGGCTCATTGAATTTTTTTTTTCAATCTGTTTGAAAAACCCCAACACTTGCATATTAGGCTGTTTGTCTTTTTACTTTGCTGGGAGTTCATCTGCAAGACTTGTTATAGTTATAAGCAACAAGAGTAAAGCACTGTTAAATCGGTCTATATCGCACAGGACACCACCATTGTTGCATATCACCCATCTTTGCATTTACATTTTTTACATATTAAAAACGTCATACTGAGAGATAAACAGCAACGTCGTAAACTGTCCACCTCTACTCCATCTCAACAACAATCATCATCAGTATTGTCTAACTGCAAAAAAATATACATTGTTCAGTGCTTGCTTGGATTTTATCATTAGGTCTTAGGCATTCATGTCTGTCAGTCTAGGCTGGCCAAATACTGACTCCAAGTCTAGGTTTTTTAAAACAAAAGTGAAATGTAAAACATTTTCTCGACAACTCGAAAGAATAAATTGAATTTCAAATAGATATCCGTCTAGCATACAGTAGAGTAGTCTGCAAAATAGCGATTTCATCAGCTTGATGATTAAATTTCATCGTGATGAGGTTTAATGGAATTAAAAATTACATACCCATATAAAATATCACATCGTGAACTAAATAGAGTTACGTAACTGTTGTGTTCATCTACTTTTGATATTGTTTCAATGAAGGGCTTTCCTTCGTTTCGCATTCACAATATCCTCATCCTGGTTTTTTTCAGAATTAAGAGGCAACAAAAAAAACCTTCGTTTTTTATTTCTTACGTGATTTTTTGTTGCGTTCATTTTAAACACTATGCCTTTTTATAGTAATGGACCACTTACTCGAGAAATCATCCATTGGTTTTGTCCTCTACTTGCAAAGATATATAATATAATGAGCATTAAGCTCTTGTGAATCGTCTGCAGCGGTTAAATTCACAAAAATCTATGCAAGTAGACAAGATATTACCTGCTTTTCAGTGACTGACTGATGTATTCAGTACAGGAAAAAAATGCAGAGGTTCATCTACATCTTTTTGCTGGTGACAATGACGATATTGCTGCCAAACGTCTATATTTAAAGGGTTATTTTGACTGCACAATCTCCTTTTACTGTCGCTTTTTATGGATTTCATTTCGACACAAACTTGTCATTTTGTTTAAAGGTGTTACATGCAGTCTCGTAGCTCCTTGTTCATCTAGTCCGAGCAGCAGGTAGAAGATCTTAACCTCTAGATTTTTGTAGGCTGCTATTAGTCTGCACTGCACCAATCTTGCAAACTTCCTCGCGAGCTTCTTTAGGGCACGTAAAGATTCACCATGTAATTTTCTTTCAAAATGATGTGAGCAAATCTTTACTAGGATATAATTAAACAGCGGGACACATTTTCTGAATCGATTTTAACTGGCTACACTACTGTATTTAGAACAGAATGGGGAAAATATCACAATCAGGAGGATAATGATACGGCAGTAATTGATGGTGCGTTATGACTATTTTGGTTTGGCTGCCAAAGGGAAAAAAGAGCGTGTCAGTAAGTCATACCCTGTGTTCACATGGTGTTTTTATTACAGTACACTTGGCGGTTGGCTTGGGGACGTTCAACTTAACTTTCATAACTCCTACAACAGATATACTCGCATGATATGTAAATAGCCTGAATATCAAAAAGGACACTTGCATAGATCAATCAATTAATTGTTGAGAGAAGCTATAAATTAGATTTTGGTAGCAGTTAAATGACACAAGTTGAGAAGTTGTGTGGAAATTTGTTTTTGCAAGCTTTTCAAATTGAAAATAGTTATTTGCTATTTCAACAATTGTAAACATGCCAAATAGAAAAAGTTTGTATGTAGTATGTGCGACGTACTGCTTTAAGTCAAAAAATTTGAAGGCCGTAAAATGGTACATTTATGCATAACGTAAACGGAGGGATATTTTCTCCAATGCCTCCAGTCACCTATGTGGTGAAGTAGGTGCTTATGCTAGTATTAACATATACTAATTTTAGTTTCAAGATAGGTTTACTTGGTTATATCAAATGTCATTGCGAATTATCTGGTACTGCCGAATAACCAAATATTTCACAAGCATAATGTAGAATAAACCGACAATCGAAATATAGAAAAGTGGCGAAGCAATGGCTACATCTTAGTAGTATAATCGATAATCGTTTTAAAAATTTACTGATTAGAGATGCATTATCGTTAACTTGAATTGCCAATTATTTAGTGAAGGTTGTCGAATTAGGTGTTTACGATAATAGCAAAAATGATGAGCACAAAGAGCTCTATCGATGTAGCTAATAAAAATGTTTAGTCATCTAACGATGCATTTTCGTTAATTGAGCATTTAAAAAAGGTAATAGTTAACCTATTGCTATGAAATTTAATTTGCCCAGCCATAGTATAGTGGGCTAAGGAACAATCGTACCAAATTTCATCCAAATCGGGCGAATAGTTGCAAAGAAACAGAGGGGGACGGACGGACGATCGGACAATGTCATCCGCATAAAGTAGCTTCGCCCCTTAATAACAGGTATTTTCTATTATCTAAATTATTGACTTTTTTTGCGAATTAGCTATTCGGACCAAGCGATATCATATGAATGTCGAATACATGTCTTTTGTAGTTCTGCATTATTAGCGATGAATGAAATCACTAACTTGTATGTATGTAAAGAAGAACAAAGAGGCTAATGCTTGTTTTGTGGCATTTTGTAATTTCTGAGCAGTGTTCTTGTAAGGCTTGATTGACATGTTAATGAAAAGTTAGTCATAGCATTGTGACAGAAATATTATGGAGTGTAAATTTTCTATTAAAATGCATGGAATACGTCGGAGACAATTATGACAGAACAGGAGTAAACCAACTGCTATTGTAAGAAGTAATTATGTGTATTACTGTAATTGCAGGTAATTATTTTGAAAATTTGGATAGTGCTTAGGTGAACTCCTAAAATTACTCATTCATAACATGAGATACGTGAAACAAGGCACCTGTTGCGCAAACTGCTGAATTCTAAAACAAATTTCATGTTCATGCAGTTCCAATTGTATACCGTTGTTTCTATTCAAAGGTTGCTGCTGTGGCCATTCTGAGATAAAAATCGACAAGATTTGACTATGGGTGTGGGCTGACAACAGAATATGAATTGTGCGGATATTCCGAATAACCAACATGAAGAAGATGACTACGTAAATAATACAGCACGTGGGTGCAGGTAACTGAAGTTTGTAAGTTCCAAGTAGTAGACATCAGCATCGTTGATCATAATGACTTTTCATTTAGCTTGCATTTTTATATTTCATTACTGTTCTTTTACCTTGCATTTAAACTTACTTAAATGTAGTAACGGAGTATCAACAGGGAATTTTTTTTTCAACGGTTGCCGTAATGTACAGTTCAAAATGACCTTGTGTTGTTGTACTCGAAATAACTTTTACTGAACAAACTTACATTTGTTGTGTGATATAAACAGGCTTTGATAGTTTCTTTGTCAATTAAATTCTACATTGTATGCTAAACTTTACTGTATCATCTTCTAAAAGAATTCATCTTCATAGCTAGTAAGTAAGTAAATCTTTTGACAAAATTCACTTGAGAAGTTGTGATTTGTAATTACGTTACATTATTCGTCCAATGACACATACAATGCTTTCAGCTCATAGGAGTTTTTAAGGTAGCTTTTAATCAATCAATTCAAAATATGCCTTTTTTATATACATTTTTCCTTAACAGTATCGTATAAACGTTGTCTTGCATAGTTACGCAGCTTCCTAGCCGGGTATAAAATACTTTAGAAATATGCTGTTTTTTAAAACAAATTTTATGTAATATGTAAATATAGTATTGATCTGTGCGAATCAGAGGTTTCCGTTTGCATTATCACTCCTTCCTATCGTTCAATTTAAAAGTCCTTAAAAAATCACGAAGAAGAGTTGGGTGATCAGTCATTATTCCAGTTGCTCCTAGTTTTTTGCATTGCGCGAATTCTTCATTGTCATTACACACCCAGAAGTATACCTACCATGAAAACAAAAGTCGTTAGTGTCAAATAGTTCAATAAATATAGATCGCTTTCTGGTCTAGACAAAAGTATTTTTGCCAATATCAAATTTACATGAATTCCTCGTTTCTTCAAATGATTGATTAGCGGTTGCCACACCAGGAGTGTTTCACACATCCAAAGTAAGCATTTTTCAGAAAATGATAGACTAGAAACTTGCTTCAACCGCCGTCTGAAACACATTTCGCCAAATGAAATAAAAAATTGGCTCATGCCGTTAACAATATACATAAGATTAAACATTAAGTTCGTTTTTGCAATACCGTTTCATGGACATCGGAAGGAACACTTCGTAGTGAGTTTCCTTAAGAGGAATGAAAGGCAGAATGCCAGTGATGGCGCATATCAGCAAGAACATAACACGTTTTGCTGAGAAGAACAAGCAGACCTCTGGATTCTATGGATGGATTAGTTATTCATCAACCTTCCATATCTTACACAGTAAAGTAAGACAATGCCAAATCGGTACTGCTAGTTGGTCTGTTTTAAACTTACGACTTGGTAACACTGCTTGCACACTTCATTATTGAAGCTTCCCCAGACGGTGACACTACTCCTTCCGAAGTCGTTGATGAGCTTGGACACTTTCTGAATGAGCCTGATGTCGTTGTCCTTTATGTCAATGTTTATTGGTACGTTAGGAAACTCTTGAAACACATCACGCAACAAGGGAATCCGCCTGTCTTCAGCGGACCACGAGGAGTCCGAAAAGTATTCTCCTACAAACAATAATGCTTAGCCAATTAAAAAAATATTGAGATTACAGGATAGAATTGAATTGAATGTGACCTTACCAGGAATTGTGTCGATTGGGACTTTCGTACTTAATGATGGAAGTGCTTTGTAATCGACTTCAGCAACGTTATGATTTTCACCAGTAACTCTTAATAAGGATGGATCATGGAAAACCACTACTTCACCGTCTTTTGTGAGACGCACATCAAGTTCCAACATGTTCGTTCCTTTTTTAACAGCACTGGAAACAAAAGGTACTATCTATTTTATATTTGAAACTTGGATGCAAAAGACAAGACCATGATAGTTAGATTGACATACTTTCGAAAGTTCTTGAGGGTGTTCTCATAGCCCTCTGCTGAACCTGCGCCAGGGCAAAGAATATGCAAATTCTAAGCACAATTTTATCATGGTTTAGTGATTATATCATCTATGGAAAACTTACCACCACGGTGACTAATATGAGCGCATGTGAAATGTACGTTTTTCTTTTTGTGCAGAAACTGGGGAAAGTTCCAGAAAAACGTTGATGCTGCAGCATAGCTTAACAGAGCACCAAGAGCTGTAGGAAATCCCATGTTTGATGTTAAGTATTTCCGTAAATTATTCTTGATTATATTAATATTCTACACACTTCCTCCTGTCAGGTCTAATGTTCAATGATACATGATTGAGTGTCAATTGGTATCACAAACAGCAACATATTGTTTAAAGGATTAACGAGAAATCAGTTATAATTAAAGTTCTTACTCTATGAGAAATTACTGTTAAATGGTTCTATATTGTTACTAAACAGCAAAAGTGTCAATAGCGGTAAAGGATATCAAGACTACGTCTTTAAGTTTTATTAGTACATTGGACGAAAACATTTGCTTTCCATGTAGGTACTCGTGTTACTAACTATGTACCAAGTTCAAGCTTCTGATTAAACATTACGTAAAGTAATTAGTATCTGTTGAAAACAAATTTTTGCTATCACAGAGAATTAAGCAGGAAACGATACAAGGTCATCATTAGCGTCAAAATTTACATGATATTAAAAGAAAAGCGTAACCCAATCGGTTAAGTTAGCGACAAAATTACTCACGCTTCATATTCGCACTTTATTACGTCCACCGATTTAGACTTAGTAGTGTACATTATATGACAATTTACAGTACTTTTTAAAAAATCTCTTGCCAACAGGAACAGGACGACTTGCACATGCAAGTATAATATTAGAGCCTTTTCTTGATGCACAAATATACTTTAACTGTGTAAATTCATCTTACTATTTTACTCCAGTTTGTTTCAGTTTAAAAGTTAGCGCCATTATCTTTATTTTTGATATGTGTTTTAATTCGTTTCGGGTTCCACTTGTAACGATTTTAATTGCTAAACACGTAATATTTTGAGTTTCTTGTCGTGTGATATGAAATTACGATTGTGTTTCGGTCAAATATGGAATTTACCAAGTGTGCAAAGTCACTTTCAATTTCAATTCGTATTTTACGGCTCTTGATTGTACACTCCCGTTGTAAAATTGTAGGAAGTTATTCTCCGAGCGTCGCTAGTGTATTGTTAATGCTCTACCCTACAAGTATCAAACTCGCTGTTATAATTTAAAACTACGAAGGAAAATGATCCACTACGGAACAGCTCAAAATAAAAGCAACACAACGGAACTGCAGTTACTACTGGAAGTTATCTTAATTAGGTTAAGAGTTAAGATGTCTGTGGTACATGACACACAGGCTTGGACTGTCAATCAAAAGTTTTTGTATCCATGCTGAATCAAATCGAAGTGGGTTATTGGAAACTGTAAGTAAAAAAAGAAAAGTGAACACAGCGAGTTACACAGATACAAAACCATCAAATTACTGCTGCTATAGGTTTTTGTTCTTTTCTAGTTATAGAAGTAGTAATATTATGGATACCCGAATTCCTGCTGTGACTGTTAGCATACGACGTTCGCAAAGCCATTTTTTGCACCCACTCAAAAACTCCATGTAATATAATATACAAATTTGTAGAA
Source organism: Salina celebensis (assembly GCA_036561885.1). Classification (NCBI taxonomy): domain Eukaryota; kingdom Metazoa; phylum Arthropoda; class Collembola; order Entomobryomorpha; family Paronellidae; genus Salina; species Salina celebensis. The sequence goes on from JAAXOA010001104.1 coordinate 14,678, forward strand.
CAAAAAAAAAATTATGTTGTGCTATGTTGATGATATTGATGATGTGAGCAAAAATAGTTTATAGGAAGCGCATCGACAGAGCCAATTTTCCCTCCGTACACATGCATTAATCATCAGCTGTGAACAGGCCAGTCTGTTCCAGAGAAAAGCTCTGTCTCTATGACTTTCTCCAGCAAACTAAAGTACGATATACCGCCAGATGTACATGTCTGCAATGGTGATAATTACACGTAAGGAATTCACATTGAGGCTCACTATGAAAATATTACAGTGATAAAACATTTTTTATTTATTATGAAAGTTTTTGTCATAAGTTGGATTCAGTGACAACTTAATAGCTTTGTTTAGCAGTCCGCTTACTGTACGCTCAGTATCTCGGATAATTCTGTTGATGATTGCACCTCCAGTTCCTAAAATAACCCATTTGTATCGCTCTTTTGCGCATATTATGTTAATCGAGATGGACAGAATGCCTACAAAAGAACAAAAAACACGGGGTAACAAAATTATTTTGCGTGACAAAATTTTAAGAACGTAGACCACAACGTAACTGAACAAATTTACCTGGTTCACTCTCTTCCCAATATTCTATCTTGGGTTTTACATTGAATGGCACTTCTTGAGGAAGATGCTCTAGAAGTTGGGCTCGCAAAATGCCTAGGACGAGCTTTTTGGGCTCCACATCGGTTAAAGTGTCAGCATCGAATAACCAGTGGTGGGGTTCGGCGTTTATGAGGAAGTATCGCTTAAAAGGAATGCCAATTACAATGACTCATTTGATATAAGCATAGAAAACAAAAATCAAAATTATGAATTTTTGTTAGTCAAAATAGTACCCTTAAAAGATCAATTCCATCCCTTTGTATAGCTGATAGCATAAATACATCCGAGAAATTTCGCCAACCTATTTGATGTAAACCTAAATTCAGAAAATAAACAATTATGACTTAAACAATAAACATTAAAATACTAAATAATCGTCATCAGCTTATACCTTTTTTAATTTCGTCGTTGGAGAAAAGTTTTGAAGCAACTGCGGCTAATCTATCTTCTTCAGTTTCGCACTGGCTCATTTCATTCTTTTCTTGTAAACGCTTTTTCGCCTTAGCTAATATTTCCTCTTGGTCCAAAGGTTTATGACTTTGCTTTTTTTCCTCAAACGTACGAACTGGTAAAGGTTGTCCTCCAACAATTCCTCCCGTTAAGTACTTCACGGTGTCTAACAGATGAGACTTATTTTTGACCATGTCGATCTGAATAACAGTAACGAAACAAATTATACATTAGAAAATAAAACATTGAAGAGTAAGATTATGTGTATTATACAATCAAATGAGTTCCCAACAAACCTTGTTTAAAATTAGTATGGATTTTTTGTCTGGGAACTTTTCTAGCACCCGCTTTATTCGGACATCCAGTTTGTCTCTCGTGACGGCATTAGAAACATCGTGAACAACTGCGATGACATGTGAGAACCCAATAGATTTTTCAGGTCCATACACAAAGTCTTCTTTAAATGAGAACCTAAATGGAAAATATACAATAAACCATTAAGTGAAATTGTACTGATTGAAACGAACTCATCTTCTTCATTTTTCAAAATAATAATATAATACAGACGAAGATTAATAAAAACAGTTTAGACGTACTTCTTAATTTCCTTGACATTGACTAATCCTGGGGTGTCCACAAAAACGAGCTGTGTACTTTCATCCAAGTAAACGGCCTTTTGGTTCCTTCGGGTCGTATGAGGTCTTCGTGAAACTGGACAAACCTATTTTATTTACACACCCGAGCTTAATTTCATATGTGATCATTAAAAGAATGGAACGTAGACAGTCCAAAGTTATCAACTTACATCATATGATGTCAATGCGTTAATAATTGTACTCTTCCCTGCATTAGGAACCCCTATTATTGACACTCTCATCATTCTGGAATTTTCGGGCGATTGAACTCTCTTTTCTGCATTTTGAATAGTGGCATTGACACTAGCTTGATTTTCGACTGCAATCAAAGTTCATTAAACCTTTAAACATCTTGTAGCTGTTGGTGTGTCAAGAAATGATTCCAAATGACAGCAACCTACCTGGTGTCGATCCAGTTAGCACTAATCGTACTGATTTCAGACACGTTGACCTAGAATTTCGAAAACTGTAAGGATCCTGTAGAAGCAGTTTAGCTGCCACTTTTCTGCACAAGCTCGCCATATATTTCACTCCTCCTTCACAGTTAATTCTACTTTTATTATAAGAAACTGTTAAATTACACCACAATCAACTAGGCAGTTTTAAATTATTCCTCCCGAAAACTTTGATTTTGTGTTTGTAATGCAAAGCGAAAGTGAAGCACGAGCGAGCACGTTTCAGATTAGGAAAGCTGACTGAAAGACTTCGGTTGGGACTGGGGAATGTTTTTTTCCGGACAAGCAAGATACAGGCAAGTTTGATGCCGGCAAGTAGTAACTTGCTCTCTTTGATACAGCTGATATCACACAACTCAACAGCATTTACAGCTTAGCAGCATCAATCACGTGGATGAGAGTACAAAATTAAGCTGTTAATTGTTTTTGTTTTTGTTTCTCCATTCAGTGATTTCTCTGATTGTTTCTCTAAATTGCCAGTCAAGAAGTGTTGTTGTAGTGAAGTCAATTAGAGGAAATTAGTTTAACGAATCAAACGTTTGCTGTTAATCATGAAGGGTCCAGAAATAATGAAGATTGCGCG
>JAAXOA010001105.1:0-17403 GCA_036561885.1 Salina celebensis
CGAAGCAGGAATTCTGAGCAGAGCTGGTGCATTTGAATATAATATTGAAACTGTTTATTTTATTTATTAGAGGACTCTATCCCTACGTAAATCAACTCATAATACGTCAACGGGATGACTGGAAAATTAAATTTTCGTCCTACAATGTACTAAACGGGTGGTATGTGTATGTTACAATTACAAAGCTGCGTATACGATCTGGAACCAAGCGGTGTCAGAGAAGACAGAGAAAGTTGTGGTGTTTGTTTTGCATCCACCGTCAAGATAATTTGAAATGGACACCTAATGGCCTTGCAGGCTGAATGTGTGCCCAAAACCCTTCAACCAACCTTTTTCTCTTTTGTGTGGCTGGCGGAATGTGTCTGGCAGTTAATAGGTAGATTTGTTATTGTTGTTTGTAGCTGGGCTGGATTTCCTTTTTGCAGGAACATTTGTCTTGTCTTGAGTATTTCTGTGAGCAACTTGAGTCGTAAAACTATGAGGAAGTTTTGTTCAAATTAAGATAATAAATCATGCACGACAAGACTGCGGAGACTAAGAGAAAAGAGAATTGGAAAAGGTTGATTTTCTTGAACAGCTAGGAGTATAAAATCTATGTCAGCGTTCATTGTGGAGAATGTTTGCAAGTTTTCTCCAAACAGAAGATTGTAGCCAACAGGGAGGTAAAAAATGTTGAATGAATAGGTTGAGTTGAATGTCAGCTGTCGTGAATCTAATATAGAAGGAACCCTACACTATCACGTGAAGGCGGATCATTAATTTGCATTTAAAAGGTGCCCCTTTCTGCACACATACATATTTAGCGATGAAAATGCATTGCAAATGTATCCAACACCGGACTCAGAACCAAGGACAGACCTGAGCTGAGTCGTCATGGCACACAACTTTCCGCGAAGCCTTTTGAAAGCTGGCAAACAGCGAGTCTTTTTCTACTACCTAAAACGGGTTGATCTATTTATATGCAAAATTCCCAGAGTGTGCACCAAAACAGACCACTTTTATTATTCCATAATTTCCATTATGTATCATGCGATCCTGACGAAAACTAACCAGCACTACATTTTGTCTCTGTCATGTTTAGGTAGGTCTCCATAAATTTTGCTGTGACTATCCCTGTAGCTGAGATGCAAGTATTGAGTAACATTTCCCTGGTAATGATAATCAAATCCTGAATATTATATGGCAGACTGAACGAAAGAATTGGAATTCGGGTAGTTGGTCGGCATCCCAAACACTTCAATCATCGCGTACACATAGTAAAACTCTTTTGACTCGCTCCTTTCGCACATAAATGTCTCTTTTGTAACCCGAGTCAGTCATACCAAAACCTCTGAGGATGAATGTGGCATGCAAAGTGAGAGATAGAGTGAAAGTATTTTTCATTCTGGGAACATACTTGTTGTTCTCTATAAAAGGTGGTTTGAGGGGTCTCCGGCTTAACTTTCACTCTCAACTTGGTTATCCAATGGTGTTTACCAGAGACCAAGACTAAAGAACCATTGCCATGTGTAGTTATTTTGTTTTTCTTTTCCTCTTCTGAAGCCCGCACTTTTGTAGTAAACAGAAACACATAGCTTCAGGCCGTCCATTCAAGTTGACTCGCTGAGCCAACTACAAGAGCGATAACTAACCACCATCACATTCGCTCATTCCAACATTTGCTCTTTCAAACAAACTACTTCATCATTAAAACATTTTTTTTTGGACATTTACTTTAGCCCGCTCCCATTTATTTCGTGTGTTTGCGAGCACCCACAAGCATGTGGAAAATAGGCCAAGTTTTTGTAATCTATTCTTCCTTTTGAGTCCTTTGGACATAGAAACACAAACATTCCACCATGTGTGGATCTTTCAAAATATGTTTGAAGTTAACTTTCTCTTTTGATATGAAAAGCATTCGCCACGTTGTCTGCCAGTGTTGATATGATTCACATGTTGTGTGCAAATGGAACCAGACTTTGCTTTAATTATTACGGCAAAACTTGTGCATCCTTTACTTCATAACCTTTTTATTTCTGGAAATCATGCGTTCGTTGAGTATTTACATGCAAAGTGGCGCAAGATTTGTATGTGCCTACAAGCATATACCGCAAAACTTGTGCATCCTTTACTTCATAACCTTTTTATTTCTGGAAATCATGCGTTCGTTGAGTATTTACATGCAAAGTGGCGCAAGATTTGTATGTGCCTGCAAGCATTGCTTTCATACATCATAATCTAACTATTCCGCTATTTAAGCCTTTTAACAAAATCGCTAGAGAAATGAGATAATCGGAGTGATGATGATAGTGCGGTAGATGTAATCAAAAGAACCTTTCCATTGAGTGCAATAGGCTAAGTTTTGGTGCGGTTATTTCGTCAACTTGACTTGAACACAAAAGTGAAAGTTGATTACAGAAAAGTAGATTCCATTCTAGAAGATTATAGCGGTAGGAGCAGGAGGTACAAAAACCTGCATATTTCACCTCTATTCTTGGGGTTGGCTGTTTCTGGTGAAAGTTCATGGAGATGACTAACTCGTTCTTTTTGTCCTGATCCTTCGAAGCAATTATGTTACTAGCCTGCGGAGAAAGATAGAAAGTAAAGGTTGTCCTCAACTCACCGAAAGTATTTATATTGGATAGCCAGCTATGAATACGCCTTGCTGGTGCAGGCAGGCACTTAAAATCACTAACAAGCTACACTCGACGTTATCCTTTTATCCAGCGTAAGCCAAGTATATAACCTAAATGGCTGCGCCACTTTCCATATCTCGTCCTGACAAGTCAATGGTTGCAGGGGTTTATATTTGAAAAAATAGAGTAATGACAGTCAAGATTGGTAGATGAATATACAAAACGTTCTTGTATCCTTCATGTGGAAATCTGAGCGTAAGTCATTCAAGTAAACTTGAGAAATTCCGTTTTTTCTTTCTTGTATGTCATTCCAAGAACAAATTTGTGTGCCTTTTTCTTAATGAATGAAAAGCCAATTTCCTTCAGCGTAAAAGAAAGTTTCCTTGCATCATTTCATTTACCACCACCACCACCCACTAACAGGACTGCCACTTCTTTTCCACAATAACAAGATAAAGAGGACCAAACTTTTTTCCCCCTTTTTGGGTCTAAATACTTTCTCCGAAAACCCGGCAAGATGTGATGAATCAAGGACTAAAACGAAGTAACAACGCAATAACACGGGGCTATTCTCCCAGCTTTTTTTGTCTGTAAGCTTGCTCATGTTACATTATAGCTAGCGGCAAAAACGAGTTTTTACAAGATCAGTTCTACCTCAACTCAAGTAGGAAAAACTTGCAATCTAAAGAAGAAGCCCCGTTATTTTCGTAAGGATGAACTCGTTCCGTTGATTCGACGTTCGTCGTTGTCGTTGCTTTTGATGGTTCATTTCCTCCACTCCACTTGACTATACCTTCTATCTAACCTTTGATTCAAAGAGGTATGAGGGAAAAGTAGTCAGTGTGCCAGGGAAATAGCACAAGTTTTATGATACTACTGCTACCATCATCAATACAATAGACCAATACCATATGCCTGTAAATGTCCGAAAATGAAAGAAATTCCGGCTTTCTCCGGTTGGCTCCATGTATGATTGGCGAATGGGTCGAGATGACAGGGAGCATTTTTAATGGTGCATGGCTCGCTCATTCAATTTTCACACGCCAAATTGCAACACTAGATAGTACATGGTTTGCTTAGCTTAAAATAAAACTACGTGATGCATTGGGTGTGTTAAAAGTACGTTAATTTTATTACCTTTATCGATGTATAGTTTGTAATTTTATTTGGAAAACCACCGTGTTCAAAGCATTTGAATGCTGAAGTTGTCCTTTTAGCCGCTGCTTTGAGTGAACAGGGAAAGTCAAGTGGGCGGTGAATGGAGTACCCCTAGCTGCTTTTGCTTGTGAGTCAAACATTGTAATGTAAGATAAGGTAAAGTTATGAACGAGCCTTGCAACTAAATGAAATAGAGAAAAACCAAAAGAGCTCGTGCTTAGTTCATGGCTCATATGATGTTATTATCTGTTTCCTGCTGGGCTGGTTGATGGCTTTGTTGCCAGTACGTGATGATGGTCTCGAAATGAATTACCAAACTTGCATGCAGATCACCACCGCTACAATTGCAACAGCAACAGCACGCCATTTTACTAGTCACATCCGAAATTTCTTTGTAACAGTATTTAATCATCGTCAGATAGTATAAAGCTTTATGACGGGTACATGTAACATCTCATTTAATAAGATTTTTGCTCTGGAGGACACAACAGGATTCCGTTAAATGACGGGCGAGGGCATTTATCTAGATAATAACGGACCCCTTTCAACTTTCTGTAATTGGACATCAAAAACATAATAGTATTTCGTGTCCTTCGGCTTTTAAAACTATATCATAGATATCATTTACGAAATCGTTTCAAGTTTGTTATGAGACTACACACAAGTGAAATGGTTGTTTGGGTAGCGAAAGGAATTGGAATTGGCAAAGATCTCGGTAGGGACTGGAGGGACCCCGGAAGGGTCTGGGTCTGACGAAAGACTTTCACAAAGGAAAATGAAATATGGTACGTATTTATAAATATTATTACACAAGCATCTTTGGTTGCCAGTCCGCAGCACAATATATGAGTTATATAATGATAACAACGGTGACTTGTTAGATTCAATATTAAAAATACTTTGAACATGGGAATCGATCATGAATTTCTTTTCTAGAGAATAAATCCGTTCATTTGCCCATATCGATTCTTTCAACTTTCTGTTTTGGCTAAAATGGCCTCAGTAATGTTGCGTACAGAAAAATTCCAACGATTGGGCACATTAATATCGTACTTTCTAAATTCTATTTGTGGCGAAATGATTTATTTCTGAATAGAATAGTTAAATGATGTGCTTTTGTACTATTATTAAAGAAATATTATTGTCTGCCTGGCCTGGATTCATATGTTTTTTCCGAGAATATAGGTTTGCATTGATGCTGCTAGCCCCTGGTGTCGGGGCCATTCTGGCTGGACCCTAAACTAAAGTACACTGTAGAATAGGACAAAGTCTATTTATTTAAGAAAATTGTTAATGCATGTAAGTTTGAAGGCATGTATTTCCTGCGAACCGTTTTCTTCTCGGAAAAGCCAACGAATTTCTATGATTTTCCGTTTGCTGATCCAAATACAACGAAAAGAAACATTTTACAGATAAAATATCCACTACCTGTTTTATCTAGCATTTGGCTTCTTTACATAACTTGACTTTCCAACTTTCTCTAGAATTTCGGCTTTTTCTATTTGAGTTGTAAGTTATCGAGTATGATGAAAATTAAGATGGGTTTCTTCATGTTGTCGTAACAAAAAGTACATAACGCATTTTCACAAAATCTTCTGTAGAGTATATGCCTATATTGTGCTATTTGTGATAACCATCAAAAGCTTTTCCAGAAACACATGTACAAGGTTTTATTTGTGTATCCCAAGAATTTGTTAGGACATTATGACGTTTTTCAGCCCTGATGATCCAGTTCTCATGTTAAAAAGGCTGACCGAAAGTGGTTTTTACTCGACTAGCGGCAAGAGACTTAAAAGAGAATTGAGGAGAGATTGAGGAAGGATAGTATAAAGGAAGTGCTTCAGGGAGAAAGTTGCTTATTGGAGTTTCAGCACGGCACAATCTCATGATGACTTTATTGTTGCCCCGAAACGTTCCAAAATACAGCTCTACACAGCTCTCTATACATACATTATATGGAAACTCATATGCCGCACAAGTTGCGTTACACTTTATATTTATAACACACTTTCTCCGAAAAACATACTTCTTATGTGACGGCACGCCAGATGTAGTCTCATTCTAAGTGGATGTACGCAGTATCCTAGGGTACAGTTTGTGTTTTAGAGCGACAAATATATTTATTTAGACTCGAGCTTTCTCTGTATTCTGTATGTATTCTATCTATGTACAACTCAAATTTGAAAGGAAAGAGAATGAAACTCTAACTCTATTTATTTCAACGTCATCTCATCGTCATCCTCTTATTTCCGTCCACATCAAACATTTTTGTTAGCTCAACGTTTCTTCTATTTTATTTTATCATCGTGCCTGCAAGAATTTTTGCCGGTGGCTTTCCAGTTTGTGAGAGAAAGCTTGAAACGTATCAGCATCCACAGTATATAATTCAAATCAGTAAAAAAATAATGTCTGTTTTTGAGTGACACCCTTGACGAAAAACTAGAGAAAACAATGACAGTCAAGGGAAAATGCAACCTTGAGTAAACATGAAGGCTTGACACAAGAGGGTTGGGACGTGGGATGGATACTTTCGTTTTACAATAACCATGCTCTAAAGCGGTGAGAACATGTCCAGAATTGAAAGTTCGTTCGTTCAGTTTACTTTTATATTTTGCTTTGTCCATTCATTAAACTCACCTTGTAACTTATATACCCAACACATACTTCACATTGCCGTTTTGCTTCCATCCTTCAACTTTCTTTCGGCGGTTGGCCGCAATGAAGAACCAGGCACACATCTTGCTCGACGGGTACAGGCCTACAACTATAATATAGAATGATTGTAGTCTTATCCTTATGAAAAAGGAAAAGTGTGCATTACACACTATGTGATGTGAGATAAAACTCAATTCAATGTTTTCTGCACTAGAGTGTTGGATTTTATTCTATTAAAATGAAATACATACAACACATACATACATCATATTATGTTGTAGTAGTAGCATTTCTATAAAATCTACGTTAAGTGGCGAAAGACGTGGCACCGTATCTTTTTTGCTTGTTCGGCTGTCTACAAACTTGTTCCCAGCCGGTTTTTTCTTATATCATCCCACACTTTTCCCTTGCGTTCTACATTCTGTTTGCTCTGCCAAAATAAAAAGGAGAGCATTTCTATTACTTCTCCTTTTCGTTTTGCTCACTTTCTCCTCTGAATGTCGTCCTTTAGTGCATAGTTTGCTCTAGAAAATGTCTCTTTTCTTTTTCTTTCTCTAGAGTGGTCTGTGGAGTTTCTGATTATTATGATGATATGCTCATTCTCTTTCTCTTCTATTTCCACTGAAACTATCAGTTTGATAATGCGTGTGTGTACGATATATTTTCTCTCTAGTCGATTTATCGATCTTTTTTCTGTTTATACTCTCATTCGGACAGTCAAGGGCTTCTCTATGTTTGCACTTCTCCGTCGGTTTCTTTCCTCGTCATTATCATCATGATACACATTTCTCCCAACTTCCTTTTTTCTTAGGTTTCTCTACCATTAAAACATTCTCCATCTCATTTTATGCCTTCTTCCATCTACTTATAAAAGTTTCCATGGCTAACACTGTTTTCTACGAAGGCCCAAACCCAAACCATAGTGAATGTGTTTAGGCAACCAGTAATGGTAGTTGAACTATATGTCGAAGCAATGACCCAGCGATGGGAGCGACAATTGGAAAGATTGAAATTCTTGAAGAAGAAAGGAAATACTCAATTTTTATAATAACAGTAATATCTTTACTTGTTCACGTCCGATCTTCTTTGGTTCCGCTGCCTTTTTCATCTGTACTTGCCTGCCACTGGTGGTAGTGATGGTGATACCCGTACGAAAAGCAAGTGTCAAGAGACACCAGTGGAAAAGTCAAAGCAAGTGCTTTGGGTCAAAAAGCGCTTCTTGATCGTAGATTGCTTCACGATTCTTCCAGAATGAGAATTTCATGTTATTTTACTTTGTACATTTGACAAACCAGGGAAATACCGAATACTATTAAAGTAAACTACACTTACAACTCAAACGAATATCTGTTGGAAGAAGATTGCGTCTTATCAAACAATAAACATATATATTTGCATTTCCTGAAAACATGCTAGGTTGTAGGTTAAATTAGTTCCATTTTGTGTAAGAATCCTTAACATGAACGTCTTCTTAAATTTGTCTATGTCAAATTATTTTCGTAATACCTGGAATACTGTCAAGAATAATATTCTTAGGTTTACTGTATTCAGAAAATAATAATAAACTCATGTCGAGGATCAAGACTAATGCAAACAAACGAGAAGACGAGGCTAGAAACCTTTGAAGGATGTAGACATTGTTGACGGATGAAAATTGAAAAAGGTGAATGAAAATAGAATACCTGCTTTTGAATTTAATACGTGCCTGACTATGCATCCCTCAACGAAAATTGTAAAAGATAGGTGGGAGTTTTATAGTGAGCTAGTACGTAGACAAGTACAACGAGAGGATAGACTGGCAAAAGGCGAGATTATGTTTTTCCACTTCATTTTTCAACAAAAATGTTGTTTTCAAAACCATCATCTTTTTCCTCGTTAAGTGTTCTTTCTTGCGAGCGAGTTCATGTGAGAGAATGAAAAGAAGCAGAGGAGCAGGAGAAAAGCAATGAGCAATCAAGTATGTCTACACATGCACACTCACACACAGCCCACTTTTTCTTATAGATCCTTCCACTATACCCTTTTCAGTTTTTAAGACTTGAGTTTTTTTTCTTGAGTGAAAATTATCCGTGGTTGTTTTCTCAGGAGGAACACGAAAACGCAGTAAAGGTTTATAATGGCGACGACAAGGATAAACCACAGACGGAATGTATGTTTAAGAGAACAAAAGAGGGAAAAGATTAGAAATAGGAGCAAAATGAAATCGAGCTTAAACTTTGAGAATTTTCTCTTATTTTTTTACATTTCCCTCTCCATTTTCTCATATATTTTTTCTCCTTTGGTACTTTCCACCAGACAGTCTTTTATTTTTATTTTTTTAAATTGTGTGGGGCTCTTGACGAAGACTAGTTTTTATCTTATGTTTTACCAAACACACGTTTAGCAAAAAGCTCTCTCTCACTTTCACCTAGAAGCACCATCAACTTTCTCCACCTGCTTTTTTTATAAGCCGTATACAATGATGGATAAAATAGCGTGCTGTAATATATTTCTTCGTTGTTCCTGCAGAGTAAATGGAAACGGTATGCATAACGTTGAGCTTAACTTTTTTTATTATACCTTTCGTGTATCTAGTGGTTTGTTTAAGGATACCAAGTTAAATACGACAATCCCAAATGTATTATGTAAGCATAAACTGTGCTTTCCCCTTATGCACTGAATTGCACGGCCCTTTAGATTAGGAAAAATGATTCGTAGAAAAGAAAGAGATTGAAAAGAAGAGCTAAGCTGCTTGGAAAGAATGGCAAGTACAAAATATGGGCACAGCCAGATGGCCGTGTTTTTTATGCGTTACTATTTCACTGTGAGATACCATTCTACCTGCATGAAACTAAAAGAGAGATCCCCTAAAATAGTAATCGTGGATAAAGAAGACATGAATGAATCGTGGAAAATATTTAGTACATGAACGAGTTCTTCATCTCTTTTTGCGTTCAAGACATTTGCACATTTTGGTGCAAAGAACGCTAACAGGACAGGTCGTAGAAAGGGATTTTAAAGACGACTCTGTAAGAAACGATAAGTACAGGCAGTTTGAACTTTTGAAATGCAAATTAAAAAGCAGTGAAATTGAAGTCGTGATGGTTGTTTGCACTCATGCATAAAGTATTAAGGTCTGGGAGCTGGGGGACTTTCACTATGTAGAGACAAAAAAAAACTTTTATCAGCGAGTTTGAAAGGTTTTTACTTAATTAATTATATTGAAGCAATGGGACGTATATGTTTCCCTGGCTTGTGTCAAGTAATTTGATGAGCTGACCACCTAATATCCATCAGAGGATTACATGAATATCCTGCTTTAGATTCAATATCACTTTTGTTTTTTGTTATTGTCCTTGTCGCACGCTCCCATTGTGCTTGACGGAGAGTTTGGCGTTTACATAGTTAATTTAATGTATTCGAAATGGGTTGAGTTACAAACACAAGGGAACTGTTTTTTAGATGATGAAGGAACTCAACTGATAGTTTAGATGTCCCCTTTGTGCTCTCCTCGTTTTTGTGCCCTAACTTTCATTCTCTTGTCAATCCGTTTGATGGTTTGATAAATGGGAAATGGCTCCGAGCTTACATTCACATCAATAATAGGATGGACACTGACAAATTGTTTCGCGTGATATGTATAAATAAATCCAGGAAATTTTCCTCTATTCTGTGTGCGTGTCCCATGGGAGTTCTGGCATAGTCAGTGAATCTTTCATCTGACCTCGCCATTGTGTTCTATGGAATTTGATGCGATATTTATACAAGCAATGTATGAATCATCTTTTTAGATTGTTGTGAGCTCCACATTCGTTGACATTTGCGTTTTTTTTTTGTAAATCCAGCCGAAAAACTGATGACATTTTGCTTGCTGTGTACCTCACATTCAGACTTTCACTGGTAAAACCACCTTCCATATTGGAAAATGTTTTGAAAACACAAAGTTCCAAAGGCTGTTTGTTGCATGCTTTCTCATCGAACTTATTTGCTTTCACCTCAGGATAGACAGGCCAGACATCGTGTGTATTTACCTGCCTTCAAGTTTATCAAACTTAATTGAATGCCAAACCTGCCGAACATGTTTGAAACAGTGCCTCTAGCTGGCAATAATAACGAAAAAAAACTACTGAAACTGTGATGCGGGACAAACTTTTGCTGAGTTGGTAGGGCCCTGTACACTACGGGAAAAACATGGTAGAAATTTTCAACCGCTTTTTTTTACCTACACGTACACATTACACAAGAGACATCACATATCTCACGTACGCTCTTTGTGTTCCCAGATAAAGATTTGTCGAGATTACACATCTGCTGTTGTGTAATTGAATGTGCAAAAGGTAGAAAGCTTATATTGGATAAGTTTGTATTTCTATACTGGAGCAAAGAGAGAAATAGACAGGGAGCATTTTAAGAAGCTTAAACTGTTCAGATTTTTGGGTTTAGCTTTCAGGTCTAATGCAAAGCGCTTTGCTAGAAATCAGTGCTCTGATAAATGCGTGAAAAACAATAACGCAACTTTTTTTAACGACAATCGAGAGATGGAAACTTTGGATATAAAGTTTACCCCTCGACAACGTGGAAAGTCCACCTGAATGCCAAACCATTAAGAAATTGGCTGAGAGAAAAGAAACTTTGTAGCACAATGACTGGCATTAATGTAATTGAATCAAATGAAATGGCTTGAGCAAAACTTGATTTTTTCTCTCTTTGTTTCACAAGAGCTAAACTGGAACTTTAAAATTCTGTTAGTATCGCTGGAATGAACGTTTCATTAGAATTCCGTGCTCAATCTCATGGAACTGATGGAAAAAAATATTTGGGGAGATAGTGTATGTATGGCACTTAGAGCATTAAAATGAAAATGCAGTAAGGAATTCGCAGTGTTTTCCAGACACAAATGCGAGCTTCGTATGACCTAGAAACATAAACATATCTTCTCCGAATCCATTAAGTTTTGGGTCATGAATGATATTATATTCTTGTCTTTCCATATAGGCTTTAAATTACACGATGGAAAAAGAGAAAATGTAGAAATCTTGTCGTATAAGATTTTAAGTGGCTCCTGCTGCTTCTACGGTTCCCACTTTCTTCAAAATCGGATTACTTCTCGGAAGCGTCATTGCGTTCTCTGGCTGTTTTAGAACCGGTCCGGTGACAGTAATACAGCGCTTTTCCTATTAGTGTCGCTTCTATAGAGTGATTTATTCAGGGAATAAAATCAGCCTTTTGCGTAGTTTTAAGTTGTTTTTCTGCTACACGGCCAAAACTCTACTGTATATGGTCAAATAATAAATTCAAATAAAAAACGAAAATGAGAACTATTAATGAACAGCGCTGTCGTTTCGACGGCCTTGAATTTTTAGTTTGTTTGAGTAGAGAATAAAATAGAACAAGATTTCAATGCAGACGGGGTATAATGGAACGTAGACAATAATTTTAATGGAAATCGGAATTTATATTTTTTACATCTTAATTTGAAGGTTACCGAGAGTTTGTACAATAAATACACAGGCAGACTTATAAATACTTAAATATACTGGAGCTTTTGCTAGACTCATCAAGGTTATTGAAAGAACGATCAATCTTTACTTTCTTTGTGGCGGCTTGGTTCGACCCTGCAGTTCAGTCCCTAATCAGGATAGAATAAAAACATTGGTACTTAAACCATTTACCTCAATGAAAATAATAATAATATTGAATTGTTAGCATAACGCATACCCTTTTAACTCGACTTGTTGATCCATTCGACTTTTCGACATTAGGTGGTGTAATAGTCTGGAAAACGAAGTTCCGAGAATTGTTTTTCACATTAGAGACTTGATCGCTTTGATTTGGTAGCCTCAGCAAGCTTTTGAAGCATTATTCCTCCACGATTAAGATAAGATCCACGTTTGAATCCCGACGAGCTCTAAGGAAGAAATGCAAGGCAATGCAGTTTTCAAAATCTTTCCTTTCAGAATTCAATTACGCAGTATTTATATGAAAGAAAGTTTACCTTTGACGATTCGGAATCACAAAACAAAGGCTGGCTCACAGATTTGTCCAATTTTACCGTGCTGGTAGTTGTGGCGTCCAGGTTGAGACCCTCTGAGAAAGAAGTGATACTGGTCGACTGCTTCGATTTAGCAGATTTTGTCGTTAGAATTTCCTCGTATATTGACCGCCGTTGAACTGACGTTTCTTTTATGATGACATTACTTGATTCCGATGTTGATGTATCTGCTAGTGATTCCAACTTTTGGATTGTTTTCTTGCTAATTTTCACAAATTTACTAGTATTAAGCAACGATTGTGTGTCATCCTCATTTGCTTCGAACAAATGAGAGTTTTCGGACATCCATTTTCTCCTTTCGATCCATTCTTTTTTCTCTTTCGCTTCATCTGGATTTTCTTCAACATCTTCGTTGTCCGAGTTCCCAAACACTGCATCATCGTTGAGATCTACAAAAGGAATTTTTATGTAATGTCAGCTAGTGAAATGCATTCTACTTTAATTCATCAGTACTATACATACCTTCCATATTCATCTTCCATGAGAACTTTTTCTCAAGTCGCTGCTGGTCGGAATGGAATTCACCATTCTCTAAGTACTTATTTTGCAGCTGCCGGATTGCCAAATCATCGTCATCGTGCATCCTCTTGAGATAGGCTTTCTCAACTTGATTCTTCAGATCATCTTCATCTATTTCGTCCGCATCACCCTCCATTTCTTCGTAGCGGTTCAACCCCTTCTCATCCTCATCATCTGTGTAAACAAAGAGTAATTAACAATTCATTAAACACTCGTTAATTGCTGGCACACAATCTAGTTTTACTGATTCAATAAGCTGCAAGTAGAATTTTACCCGAGCCTTCTTCGCTTCCTGAGAGCTCAGCTTCATCGTCCACAAATTTTCTTTTCAGCTTTCCATGTTTATTAAAGAACGGGTTTATCGGAGCCTCGACTTGCTTAATTTCCTGTGATGCTTCATTGGCTTCCCCTTCTGACTCTAATTCTAATTCCTCAGCGTTTTCATCACTTGAGTGAGAATTGTTAAGATTTTCCTCAGGGCCATCATCTTCGTCATCTACCCACACAACACAAAAACATGTTCAAATTCGAATACAGTAACATACCTTATCCAACGGGTTCATTAAATAGGAAATGAAAATCACATTTCTGAACTTACCAGAAAATTGTAGTCTTTTCTGCTTACGTCCTTTGATCTTTATTCCAATAACTTCGTCTTCGTCATCATCATCTAGATCATTTTGTGAGTTGATTGGATCGTAGATTTTATTTTTGTCGCTTTCTGCAACTGCTTTCTCACTCACTTCGTCAAATTGCATAAATAACCTCGTTTTTGGAGCTTTTTCACTCAGCTTCGGTGTTAAACCATCAACCGCAGTTCTACTTGTGTCAGCTTCCGTTGTTTTAATATTCGATTTTGGGCTGCTGTGATTTTCAGTTAAATCTTCATCATCCCCAAAATCAAATCCACCGAATTCATCAACCTCCTGACTTTCTGTCAAATCCGTTGGATTTATTTGACTCACAAATCTCCCAGAACACATATCCACTAAATCACCAAATCCAGCTTTGGGTTCTGAAATAACACTTGCCAAAGACTCAGGAACAGCAGGAAATGCTCTGAACTGTTCAGATTCCTGATTGGTGTGTGATTTGTCGATTCGTGGAATTAACGGCGATAATTCGTCCATCTGACTACAGGTAGGAACGGATTTGGCAGGAATCCAAAAGTCAGAGGGCGTCTACAAGAAAATGTTGGATCAACGGAATTTCTTAGAAAATTAATATGAAACTACTGCTTCCCGAAGGGAAATCAGCTTACCCTTTGATTTAATACTGCTGTTGTTATTTTNATGTTGGATCAACGGAATTTCTTAGAAAATTAATATGAAACTACTGCTTCCCGAAGGGAAATCAGCTTACCCTTTGATTTAATACTGCTGTTGTTATTTTTGGAGTAATGTCAGGCCCGAAGTCGACACATTTTACAGAATCCTCCGAGCACGTTTCTTTCACCGGGGTTGAGGGTTCTGAATCCTGCATGGATTAAGAGACAAACATTTAATACCCCATTTGCAATTTATTTCTTCATGTTATGTATGATGGCTCATAACATTAGCATTCCATTATGCATTACAATGGAAAAAAGGCTGACTTACTATATCTTTGCCTGAATGAACTGATCCTTCAGGGGAAGCTGGAACTTTATCCTCATGGTCGTCGTCACTGCTATCTGAGCTTTCATCGTCCTCATCATCTCCGTCCTCGTCCTCTGCTTCATCGTCAACAAAATCACACTTTTCCTTTTTTCTTGATGATCCCCCCAAAAGACTCTCAAGACCCTCTTCTTGTTCTTCATCCTCTTCTGATCCACTTTCCACTTCTTCTTCATCGTCTATAATTTCCTCGTCCGATTTGTCCCCTTCACCGCCATAGTTCTCGTCATTATACATCTTGTACTCTTTTACTCTCTCTTCATGATCTTTTAACTTTTGGGCCCGAATTTTCTCCATAAGAGCAACTTTGAGACGTCTACGCTTATCACCAGGAGGGGCGAGAGGTGATATAACCTGCGGGGACAAGAAACTGACAGCCTCCTCCTCTTCATTTAATGGATTTCGAATGTAGTCGAGCTTATTTTCAACTACATGCTCGATCCCTTGAGAATCCTCCTCTTTTTTCTGAATTCTGCAACCCAAGCACAAAAAAATTGCGATTAAACATTTTCATCCGAGATTACCACCTTACATCTACTGATTTATGGTTTAGTTAGCTTACTTTAAAGTAACATGATCTCCTTTCGTTGAGGTTGGCTTTCCAGCCGTGCAGTGCCTTACAAATCTATCTTTGAGTTTTTCAATTTCACTTTGCTTCTTCTGCTGCTTGGCACTCTTCTTTTTACACACGTCCGCCTCGAAAATGATCACATCCTCTTTCTTTCCACCCCCAATTTTCGGTGTAATTGCAGCTATATCCTTATATCCCGGCATGGACATTAACATTTCCTTAATACTCTTCCGCTTTGGCTTAGGCTTCAATGACTCCAAGTAGTTATCCAGTTCAGCATCTTTTTGTCGATGAGCCTCCAGCAGAGCATTGACTTGTTGATCTTTAGAACTCCCTTCATTCTCCTAGTCCGTCGCTCTTTTCCTCCTCCTCCACGTTTCCAATGTCCATGACTCCATTTCCTGTGGTTGAAGCGTCCAGATTTCCTGTGGGAGTAGATACTTCTGCGTCTGTTTTCGCCAGCGGTGAGGGCGTCATTACTGCAAATTTGAGCTTTACTGGAACTGAACGAACTATAAATGTGTTTTTCAATTTCAATTTAATCCATTAGTGAATTCTACACTGGCACTAACTAATAAATAAAATCTGCACACAAAACTTTTTCAATTTTCAGGTCAAGACTAAACGCATGAACACAATGAATATGAATGTAAACAAACTAGAAAGTAAAAAGACTGTTCAGTCAGAAGGTAGGGAGCGAGCGGGCTTGTGAGAAGAAGAGAACCAAGAGTTTTCATGTATCCTGGGCTTGCTCCCGCTGCCGCATCCAAAACATTGGCCGCTCAATGACCTACACGCTTAGGTAAACAAAGGGCTCTGTGGCAGCTGGTGCGTGGTTGTATCCTCTGCTGTTATTGGCCCCCTCTTCATGATAATGTAAATGTTTTTTCTTCTTTGTTGGCGATCTAGGGTGCACGAAGGTCCTCTGATTCGTTTTTAGACATGAGTTGTCACTGCTCCAAGGCTGACGGTGGCGGATTAGCGACTAATTAATTAAACTAACCACAGGGCAAGTCGGCAAGCGTTAGTTTAACTGGATTATTACAAATTCGTTTCGGCACCACTGATTTTATCAGAACAATTTACAGTTTTAAAACAAAAAGTCTTCAATTAAAACGTTCAGTCTTTCTTTCTTCATTCATTAGCTTTGATGTTGAGAAGCCATGCGTTTCTCACTTGACAAGGACTGGTGAGTGGTGACAAAGAACTGAGGCTCCACAAATATCGACATTGGTAGCTCAGTCCTCTAAATCAAATTTTAAGGTTTTGGTCAAGCTGTATTGAAAGAAAATTTGGATGCAAATAGCCATAGCCTTTGAAATGTGAATGTAATTTAGTGTGGAAGTCAAAACAATTGGCATTGATGAATGAAGCAGGAAGCTGGCTGGGATTGTGAAAAAAACGAGTTGGTGAAGCAATTTTTTGCTATGATCTTCCTCTGGGAAGTGTGCGTAATCTTCTTTAAAAAAGGAGGAAAGCAGCAATACAGTACGCCTACATTTTTCTGAGCTTTGTTGGTAGCCTTATGTCCCGTAGGAAATTTCGTTCCAAGTATGAAATTATGTCATTATGTAGTTATAGAAGTGTCTCAATGTACAAAGCTGTTTCCTGGAATTGCAACATGGGATCTATCTGATACTCTGATACTGTATTCAGGGAAAGTTAGGCATTTCCTTGTGTGGACACTCAAGGTGGAGAGCGAAGGTAGAAAAATGAATATAATGACAGGCGGCTGCTAATAACGTTGTCATCAGAAGTTTAACTTTGCCGTCAGTGTGTCTGTCAGCCATAGGATATTATTATTATTGTTATGCGGTAATTATCATTCCAACTAGTCAGCCAAAAACTAAGTTTAAGTTTGCGCTAAGAAAGTTTGATATTTTTTTTCAGCTATGATAAAGGTAGCATGCCCGGTCCCATATAGTTAAGGAGTTGGCGTACACATGAAACTTAAAAGATAAATACAGCTCCTTTCGCTGTCGACATTAAATGCAAGTCGTAAAAAAACCGTCTTATTTTTTTACTCTTTCTATTCTGCTTTTCAGCGACTTTCTTCAAGAAAGAAAGCGGGCGCAGCAGAAAAAGAAGTCGTAAATGGTAAATGAAAAGAAAGTTTTCCTTCGGCAATTGTTTTGCCGACAGTACATACTCAGCTTTTGGTGTGTAAAGAAGGCACAATCACCCCGAGGCATCCTTTAA
>JAAXOA010001106.1:0-17402 GCA_036561885.1 Salina celebensis
AATCTGAAGCAGTTGAATATAAAAACGCTGATGCCGTCGGGAATGGGCGCCACCGTGGCGTCTCGGCGCTTCCGTAATTGGGTCACCAAAATCAGAGCTACGACGACATTGGAGGGGTTTACTTGCCCTGACATCGAGGGACGGGCCGCTGTCGCATCATTTCTTGTTCAACGTGAATTAGTCATGGAAGTGATCCGGGGTGCGATGGAGAAAAAGAAAAAGAAACCCATTCGGATAGATATGAACGGTTTGTTTAGCTGGGCTGAAAGAGTAGTGCCAAAACGGGTAGAGGATCGGACCGCTGCTCTCGGACAGATACTGACTCCAGTTATCGATTTATGTGCCAGAGCTAGGCTCAAGTTGGAAGACCTTAATGAAGAAACTTTTATCTTCACTCACCTGGATATAGCTAGGACCTTGATCAAGTCAATATCTCTGCACAATACGAGTTGCTTCCTTCAACACGACTATCCAAATTTGGAGGAAGTGAAACTGGTCATTGTGGGGGACGTACACATGGAGGTAAATGCACCTGAAGCTTCATATCCTGAGCTGCGTGGAGCAGATTTAACTTTCTTCAATAGGAGTGGCTCAAAAGTCTTCTGCGATCGCTTTTTCCGCAGCTGCGAGCGACCAAACTTACGATTCTTGTCCTTAGAATTTGGCTGGAATATCATCTCAAGGCCCCTTACTGAGTCGGACATCTGCAACACTTGTCCCAACTTGACTTACCTCCAACTTGGAAACTTTCTTGGTGACGACGATTCGTTTCTTGGTCTTTGGGAACGCCTCCCGCTTCTTGAATACGTGAGTATCTCGAGTTGCTCCAACATCACCGACAACGGGCTCATCGGCGACGCCAAGAAAAACAGAAAGATGACTGTGGACCGCGGCATCCGCGCATTAAAAAGTAAGTTAATTAAATTGAATTTGACTGATGTTAATTAAATATAAGATAATTAAATGGATATAACATGATATTATATGTGATTTTCCACACGTCATTGTTTTTATGCAGACCTCAAGTTCCTAGAGTTAACGAATCTGCAAGGAATCACGGACAAGGTGTTTAAAACTACGCTGCGCCACATGAGCCTGAGGGGACTGCGAGTTGCATCGGTGAAAGGGTGGGCAGTAAGTCTCAGATGCATTTGAAAATTATAAGTAACGTACGGGTTCACTAATTTGAACATTTTGTTAGATTGCTTACGAGCCCCTGACAAGACCCCATTCGGATCGCTTCAAAGCGTGGAGAACATGGGATCGCAACGGGGTGATCCAGACGGTACGGACTTTCTGTATTAATTCACTTTTCCCCTCACACATGCAAGATTGATACATCTTGAAGAATCTTGTGTATAGCAATCTTGCACACACGTTACAAGTTATGTAACGCTCAAGTTAAACGGTTTGATCGTCTTGTTGCAGATTACAATGAAAGGCCTGAGAACGCTGAAAACCGGAGTGTTCGCTAAAAGCATTGAAATGCTCGACTTGAAGTATTTAAAAATACATGGAGTATCTCAGGACCAAGTTACCGAGTTCCAGGCAGAATTTAGGTCCGCAAACATGATTCCCGCTTAATCAGTGAGTCTTTATCGTTATATACTCCGTACATGTTCATATAAGGGAACTGGTCGTATCGTAACGAATCCTTTTTCATTTCAATTCTTTTGCAGACAATCACTAGCCAAATCCAGTGAATCTCCAGCGAGCTCTCAACAAAACAGCTCAGAGAAATCCTATCCTTTTTAACGTTGATTTTTTGTTACGTGGGTGTATTTCTCATTTCTATTGGTACAGAAACTGGAGAAGAAAAATATAACCTCTTTAAATGTGTACGAGTCAGCGTCACACTCATATCCATCTCCACGTTCATAAACTTTAAAATATAAATGTAATTGTGGTTAGGTATATTTTCAACGTAAGTGACACCTGTCACATTAAATAATAAATTATGGATACACAATAAATTCTGAATTTTATTTGAGTAACGAACTAAATTTTATGAATTGTTCTTCGTTGGTCGCCAACGCTTTAATCTATTACATACGGCATTAAATAAGTCATCTTCTTAGATCTACCTACACGCTTGCTTTCTTCTATGTCGTTCCCATGGGGGTAATATTAATAATTGTCCTCTTAGGTCGTTCCACTAATTATCAAATATTAATCTTGTGGTATTTTGTGTTGTGTGGCCACCTTCAATTTACTTGGAACAGTGACGTCCGCATGCAACTGTACAAAATCTCGACGGTAGTTGAACTCTATTTGGTGTTTGTACTCAGGTTTTGTTGTTTCCACCAGCTCCCTGGCACATGCNGTTTTGTTGTTTCCACCAGCTCCCTGGCACATGCGATGGGAAATTCTGGCTTTCTTTCGAGTCCAAGTTCAAGAGTCTTCCAAATGTAGTGAACTTCCGTAACCCATCCTGACGTCACAAAAGCCTCTTGAACGGTACTTGAACTTCCCAGTTACTTTTCGCGACTTCCCAGGTTACTTTTGTTTGCGAAAGGCTAGTATGACGCAACGTGTGTGATGTGTAATCTGTTTGTTATGCAATTCATGAGTAATAATTTTGTTTGATGTGATGCAAAATGAGTCATGAAAACAAAGGAGGAGTATGTTTCTTGAAGAAAAACAATGTTTTTTATTACTTTAGTAACGGCGTGTTTAAAAAAAGAGAGAACCGAGATAATATAACAAAAAAAACAAAAAACAACGATATTTACAGTTTTGTATATACACTTAATTAAAAACACGCACCTTTTGTCAGACAAGAAAAAAACACAAGGACTATTATAAATTAACACGATTGTGTGCTGCTTTTGATTGTGTACAAAGAGATCAGTAATTGTTTTATATCAAACGCGCGCTGTCTATCGATATCGTACACTCGGGTTACAATCCTCCACTTTTAAAGCTTCGTTTCTTTTAAAAAATTGTATTTTGTTTGATTCCTCCACGATGGAGGTTTATTTGTTGGATTCCTCCACGTTTCCCCGTTCCCCTCAGCAGACCATCTTTTTGCTCAAGTTGAGTGGAACTTGGCCGGGGTGCTCGTCGTCCTCAGGGTCGCCCCTCATGATTATCGAGTGGAGCAGCTCAGACGTTACTTGTTGGTCTTCAGTCATGTGCTTCGGCTTCTCGTTCAGCTTCATCGCCAGCGTGCTGTGCTGCATCTGCAGTGGCGACTTGAACTGGGGGTAGTCTCCTTGGCGAGGGGTCGTCAGCGCCGACGCCAGCTGTGGGTACAGCTGGTGTGGCGGCGGCGGAGGAGGCGTGCACCCTTGCATGGACCGTGAGGACGGGTACGGGGAGATCGATGGGGAGTAGATTTGGGGGGATGGGGGAGGTGGCGGCGAACTCGACGTCGAGCTATTCGAGGCAGAGTGCGTTGAACTTGACGAGCTGTACGTCGACGACTTGTCGCTGTATCTGTTGAAAAAAAGAGAAATCGATCGTTAATAACCAGTTCAATTACAGGGCCTTACATAGGACCTCAAGACTCACGTATACGACTTAATAACATCTAATATAGTAAACATTTACCTGAACTTTTTGTGGACTCGGTAAGCTTCGTTCATGAGCACGTTGGTATCAACGATGGGAGGTGCCTGGAGTGCTCGCTTGAGCACGGGCATATCCTCCATGCGGTGGTGTGCGTCAATGGGGCACTCCTGCTCGCTCCTGGCCGGACTAGAACATGCCCCAGACTCAATACCAGAGTCCCCACTGGGCGACTCAAGCCCCCTTGGAAAAGTCTTGTAGGGACACGACCCTGACGAGTTATTGCTCAGTCTCCTGGGGCTAATGATCATACTTCCGGTGCTGGACTGTGAGCTGTTTGAGTGGTGGTCCATGGCCATGTTGTTGTGCTCGTATGGAGGAGTCATTGTTCCATCCAGGGAAGATCGGTGGGTCATTGGAGAGGCGGCTGTCGCCTGCTCGTACGACGCCTGCTCCTCCATCTTGAACGCCAGCAGCTTCTCTGAGTGGAGTGTGTTCAGAGTGCGCAGGTCTGGGATCTTTCGATCCAGCTCCTGCACCACAAACGCTGGGATCAGCGAGTGCAGCGCAGACCTCAAGTGAGACTGCAGCTTGCTCACCAACTCTACGTTTCTCAGACCGGGGCTACACGGGACAAAAAAAAATAAACAATGCAAGTTAGTTCGTGCAAACGAAATAAAATGTGACGACAAAATGAAGTACATAGTGTATTAAATACTCACCGGTCAGGAGCCATAACGACGACGGCGCAGAAGAGTCCGATCTGTTCGTCCGAGAGCCCGAGTTTGTTGAACTGCTCGGCGAATTTGAACATGCTGTCAAGGAGAAATCTAGGCGTTCTGGTGCGCAGAGATGGTCTCCCGCTCCAACAACTCCCCGTTAATACAGAGCATGGAGTTTCCTTTGAACATACAAGCGAGCCTGACCAACAGGATCTCAAAAACACCAGCCTTGAGTAGCGTCACTTGGTCGTCCTGCGAGAGAATAGAGAACCCAGGAAGCCGCTTGGCGAACTCAACAACCCCGCGGATCGCAGGGCTGAATCGCTGACTAAAGTCCTCAGTAGTGGACTGTGGGTGTGGGTTGAGAGGACAGGCGAGAGTGATTTCAGCGCCCACTCGGGGCTTCACATTGTGCCCCTCCTCGCGGACCTTCATCATTGCGTTGTTGTAGCATTTCTGAACCTTGTCTTTGGTGAACTCACAAGTCTCCATGTGAGCGCGCACTACAGCGCTAGTCAGCTTGCTAATGTCCTCTAGCTCCGCGCTCAGCGCACGCTCACTAACTTTCGCATGATGGCTCTGCTGCATCGCCGCCAAGATCTTCGCCTTTTCGCGCTTCGGCACTCGACCAAATCGCACCGCTATAGAAACAAAAAGAAAAAAACTTTTACAACTCCATTCACAAGTAATCACATTTTTATAGCAAAATAAGCGTCCATTTCCCTAATTCTCACTAAAAAACTAAATTCCTTGTGCAAATTTATCCACTCACAATCGCTATCGTTGAACAGCGTAGCAGCCGACGAGCCATTGGCCTGGCCGCCTGGCTGCTGCGCTATAAACCTCCTCTTGACTTTCGTCGGGGCAACCATTTTAAATCACTTGAGTATTTCGTTTCAAATATCACGAATGAGAGAGAGAGCACTAAACTACAAGAGAGAGAGTTTTCCCAAAGTCTTTTATCCAAAATTTCGTTTTAGAGAGCAAAATCACAACATTCCAAGATTCCAGACCACAAACACGTGACCACATCGAGATGCATCGAGTATTCCATCTACTCGGGTCACCAATCAACACTTGTGCGTTATAATCACGAAAATAAAACTTTGAAATTTTTTCCTATCTTCAGAAGCGTTTGTTGCACGTACGTTCGCGTCGACTCTCAACACCCAACTAACAAACAAGACTCTGGCGAAACTCAAGTCTCTCGCGAAACCGTTAGTTTTCTCTCATCATCACAGAAACCTCAAATGCAACACCGTTGCGTTCAACGACCTACAGTTACGATGATCTACTTTTTCTCTTGATAACTTACTGTAGCAAACTGAACGTGTTTGAAAAAGAGAGAGTATTCCATCATATACCACAAACGCATGTATGCTTGACAACACAAGGGTCATTGTACCTCTCTACATAATCCTATACCTGCAACTCTTTTTTTTATGCAATGTCTGAAGAAGCGTGAGCCGAAAGCGTGAAGGGACAAAACGAGATATTTTTTTTTATTAGTGTTCACTTACCATCTCTTGACATGCCAACAGCGATGCATTTTTTGAGCCTGCAGTACTGACACCGGTTGCGGTTCACCCTGAGGATGCTGCACTGCTGGTTCTTTGTACAAGGACGATACTGAATCTTTTGCTGGATCGACCGCCGGAAGAAGCCCTTGCAACCTTCACACGAGTGAACTCCATAATGGAACCCAGACGCCTTATCCCCGCACACTCGACACAAAACTGTCGTCCCGTCAAACTCTGCAAAAAATACACAAAATAAACACACCATTAGCACAATGTCCACTTGCAATTATGCAAATTTAACACACAAAAAAACTGCATGTTTATGCAACGTCCAATAGAAAAAATATAATCCACACGGTTCCGTACCGATTTGAATGTTATCTCCATAAGTTGGGGCACAGCCCAAAAGTATGTTATTGTTGCTATCGTAGTAATCCATGATAATAGTATTATATTCCAAAAAAATGTATTCCAAGTTTAATTTCCCATTTGTATGAAAGTCTTGTCCAGGTACACTGTTTTTAAAACTTTTATGTATCACAATATATTTTTCCGGAGTGAGAACTCAGGATATGATTCACAAACGAAAGTGAAACCAGAACTGAACTTGAATTTGCCCGTGCTGGCAAGTAAAAGAGGTCCAGTCTCTGTAATCATGGAGCGCAACAACCTGAGCGATTGAAACAAGTTTAAGAACAAAAGTGGAGATCCAGAGTATACGCGATATACCCAAATAACCAAGCAACAAAGATAAACGACCTCGTATACGTATCTACCGGACCGGAGAAGAGGAAGGAACAGAAAAAAAAAGTGTTCAAGACCAACCTGCACATGTATAAGAAACGCAATCATGATCATGATCTTTTTTTTTTGACGCTCATGGAGTTTGATGCTCTTTGTGGGTTTAGAGGAGAGTTGGAGGACGTAGAACTCCGAAGTATCTCAAGGATAGATACAATGACCTTCTCCGACTCAAACACACAACCAATTTTTATCTGCTTACAAGTTTATTGGACAACTAGGGTATTAACCTGCATACCACATTCAGAAATAACCACAGTGTACTGGTCAGGAATCCCTTTTTTTACTCTTTTGCCAACTCGATAATTATGTTCAAGGGTAAAACTGGCTAAATGTCCCATTTCAGAACTCATTTACATTCATTAAGCCTATTTTTAACCCTTTCATTTTATAGCATGGAAAATAACACCTGCTTACATGTGACTTGAAAATTTGGCTCTCTGGTTAAAACATCTTTAAGGGTGATTTTTACTGGATTTCATAGCAATACATATATTCTTCTCCAAATTTTTCCCCGTATAAAATATTTTCCATGGCATTTCATATCAATACATATTTTTCATGCTACTTCGCATAAAACATTCTGCCCGGATTTCATATTAACGCTACATTCGGGATGTTTTATATACAAAATGTTTTATGCAGCGAGGTAATTTCTGCTGGATTTCATATTAATACATAATTTTCTTAATAATTTGAAAAATTCCAAGAAGCCATTTCATCTTATTCATGTCGCTAATCGCTGTAATGTCACGTGACGCTGTTAGTTCATAATCGGTGTTCAATGCCCTTCTGGTGTCCATTCCCCGGCTCTGGACTTTTTTAGTATTCCTCCTCCTCCCCATTTACTTAAACACATGTCCATTGACCTCTAAAACTACTTCAATAACACATTCGTCTGTGAGCACACGACCAAACTGTGTGAACTGCATCATCATACTTTTTTCGCTTGTTTACTTGCCGCTCAAGTATACAATTGCAAAAAAAAACACAGAACGAAACTGGTCGTCATTAAAAAACAAAAGTTATAGGGCTCCTGCTCTATTTGGTTTCTCATGCACGAACATCCCAACCATATTTAATTCCTTTCTTCGTGTTGCAGGTTATTCACCTAGGCAGCTCGCGAAAAAATTGTTTCATGTATGAAGCTAACAAATCCATCCACACTACACTGTTCGCTGATGGCGTCTACTCCTGCGCCCATACATACCTGTATTGAGTTCACGGTCATGATGAAAAACGTGAATGCAAAAGTTATTGTGTATAAAATGTACGAAAAGAGTATAAAATCTATACTTTTTTATCGTGACGGTTGGCAGATAACGCGAGAGAGAGTTGTTTCAGATACGACTTTTTTTCATCAAGTTCATTCAACTTGTAATATGCTATTCTCTCTCATGTTATGTAAAGAAAAAAAAAGACCCCTAGAGTATTTATCACTCAAAAACTACATATTTTTCGCTGTTTACTTCAGCGAGTAGTTTACTATGTCGATATTTTGTAATAGTTTCTGCTAGCAGCGAGAGTTTTTTTTACGTGGGGATGTGCACTGTCCTTAATACATAAATATGAGTAGAGAAGTTATGCCACAATGGAGAAATATGGAGAGACGAGCAAAAATCGCTTAGGTCAGTAAACTTGATTATGTCACTGACCGATTTTAAGTGGACAGTGTTCTTTATCACCTGGACTTCCTAGTGAGTTATTAACCTGCGCTGGACCAAGTCATTATCATTATTTAGGTAGATAATCTGGTCATGTATTTTGGTATGCAATCCCCCACCAAAATAACTTTTTTCTACGACATAAACTTTTCTCAAGATCAAAACAAGGTCAGAGGGTGTTTGTCCGTGTGAGTTTATACCAGTTTAGAAGAACACCCTTCACCCAATGCGAGTAGTGCCTAAGCCCTACGTGTTGCAGTGTGTCGCGAAGGGTCCCTGCCCTTTAACTTGTCAAATGTCATCGACCAAATGCTTTATTGCGAAAAAGATTATCTCTATTGCCTTCACTTTTTTTTATTTCTGTTTGTTATGCAATAAAAAAGTTAAACAATTCGCTCGTCGGTCATTGAACAACGAAAATCATACATCACCCATTATTTCATAGAGTGCAGTGTTTTATAATATTTTCTGTGCACTATTTCGAGGTTGAATGAACTGACGTGACGATGACCTCAATACAAACTTGTACAATGTGATGTTTTAAACACTACAACGTGAGGCTTGTATAAAAAATAACATTTATCGAGTAAACGAGAGTGAATTGGGGGAATTATTGGTCTTTTTATTCTCACAGACTATTGCTATTGCTATGAAAAATAACCACGTACGGGATAGGGTTAGAAGCAAAACCCCACAGTAAGAAAAAGTGGAATGAGAAGGTGAACGAACTCGGCTAGCACTGCATATATAGGATTTTTGTATCCCATACTAATGTAAAAGTAGGACAGTCGGTCGGATTACGTTACAGCTTCATATATATATTTTTTCATACTCAACATGCATACGCAAACAGAAAATGTTGTGTACAGGAACTCTGTGGAAATAATATTATGCTGTGAAGTAACAAGAATATTACATACAATATGCGTGCTTGACAATGTGAGCATCAATCTGTGACGTAACTCTATTGTAGAGGGGGTGGGCAAACAAGATAAGACAACACACAACCCTCTGATGAAATCTTTAAGGGAAATCTTTGTAAAGAGAAACTTTTTTACTCATAATGACTTTGCCGTTGTGAACTCAACCGAGTACAACAATGTTACTACTGATTCATTTTTTTATGCACAAAATAACAAACTACGTACAATATTGTTGAGAAAAAAAGAAGAATAAAGAAATCGAAAATTTTGTGATAACTTGAAAGTGGACTAGAGCCACCTACCAGTTTTGCACGCAACCACGCAAGAAATTGTTTCTTCGTATGCGAAACTGCATTCTCAGGTTGCCGAGAGTTCAACGAACCCTGAGTATTATAAGAAAAAAATGTATATCGCGCATAACACAACAACGCGCAAAGTGAATGGATAGTAGTAGTGGCAGGAGTATATGAAGTAAAAAAAAATTGGGGAATCCGCGTCGTAGCGAAATCACTACATTTGTCTACTCTATCCATACACAGCGATATATATATATAGAGTGAAGGGAAACGAGAATTTGGGTCACCTAGTGCTCAAACCAAAACAAGAGATCCTATATAGAAAATATACTGCGAGAGAGAGTTCATCGAACTCGCCGTGTGTGTCGTGATATATGCGTATTACGAAATCTAATAATATAGGTCAAGTCATTGAACTCTTTTGGAAATATGTTTCCGAAACTGGATAATGAAAATATGTTTTAAAAATATTACCGTGGAGAAGAACGTTCCCAATATGCTCCGTGCAAAATACATTCCCAGGGTGACTATTTTCCCCATCGTCGGACGAGACTTTTTCGTCAATATCGTCATCCTCTTCGTTATCAGAGTCATCCTCACTGGATAACTCAACATGCTCCACTTCCGGAGCGCAACTGAGATCGGTTAAACTCAAAACTAACTCACTGGAATCACATAGTGGCGGAACATTTAAGATAGTAGTTAACAAACTACTGCTCGACCCTGCCTGTGGAGGCTCCGGCGCTTGAGCACCTTCATTGTCTGACTCTGCTGAGTCTTCAGTACCAGAAGACTCCCCACTTCCCCCTTGGAAGTCCTTTATCTTGAGTATCTCTGATTTTAAGTATGCTTTGTTCACTTCGTTGTACGCTTGACTACTTTTCTGCTTTGTTACCGTCATCGCGACGATATTTTTTTTGACTTGTTTGTTTTAAAAAACAAAAATATTAATCTATTGACTTTAACTGTTTAAAGAAAGTAAATTCTTTTTATCTGTGGTTCCCACGGCACAACTCCAAACTAACGACCCAGCCGCGAAAGACTAATCCCGTTTCTCCAGAACACGACAAGCAAACGCTTGCTTCCTCATACTTTTTTTAGTACGGTAAAAAGAAACGGTGAAGCAGCGCGAGTCGTGTTCACGCTATACTCTAACAGCATGGCTGGGATATGAACAAATTTTGTAGTATCATTCCACAACCTTGTTTTGGAGCAGAGAGGATGAGTCAAAATGTAAAACAGCGATTTTTGATATGTGGAATGAGTATAAGATATGGAGAAATACGGGTCAGTGGAGTATTGCCCTCAAACTGGAACAAACTTCGAGAAAGAAAGAAACAAAAACAGTGTTTTAAAAGAGTCAGGGCTCGTCCATATAGAACGTCACGAGGATTGACAGGAGGAGGATGGTGGCGGAAGTCTCCATCAGACGCCGGGCCGACACGTGGTCAGAGAACCAAACAAAAGTCTGCAGACAAACTCCGCCGTCTGTCAGAGCCGCCCCAACTACGGCTGCCAGGTCTACCGCCTCCTCGCCCGCTCCCCCGGCCTCAGAGCCAGCCGCTTCGCCAACGAGCCTTGCACTACCAAGTCCTCATTTTTAGTGCCGTTTACGAATAATCCATTTTTCAATGTCCGTAACGTCCTTTATGAATGATCCCAGAATGTGTTAAAAAATGCAGAGGACATTGACTCGAGTCGGAGCGACAGGGAAGCGTGCTAGAACATGTGCGTAGACTAAAACGTGAACGCACAACAATGTCGTAACAATGCAGTACAGGTTTTACATTATTCGTGTTAGTGTGTTGTATAACAAACCACCGGAAAGGTATACGGGACTCTATGACAAATAACACTAGAAGTGAGTCACGATATTATGAGTCAAATACGCAAAGCGAGAGGGTTCATTGCCCTGTGTAAGCTCTGCCTGCCATTTCCGGTATTTGACCTTGGGCAGGAGAAGCAGAAGAGAATACAACACCGAATTACTAGATGGGGCTCGAGGAAACTTTGCTTCCAAAGAATAAAACTTAAAGGTTTCGACGAGGGGAGAGAGAAAAGCTCCGGCTGGAAAAAAAAATTCCTGGGAAACTTGGGCTGTTTCTGGGTGTGCCGTGCTGACGTGGAAGCGTTTCCTGGGAAATTTGGAAGCAGTAGAGAAGCTTATAAATTGTTCATGAGCGTTTTTTTTAGTATAACGAGAGCATTCAAGGTTTGGAGTATGTAGAGTATACTCTTGTGTGGGAAAGTTCTAGAGTCTAGTGCTAGTCTCGCTGGTTCAACAACTTTTCTGGAAAAAAAATGAGAAAATGATCCAGCACGCGCTATGGCCGGGTTGACGGATTTGCAGCAGAAGAGAGCAAGTTTTAGTTTATCATGACAAGCCAATTACTGGAGTTTAATGAGTTTGCAAGTAAGTTCATGTTGAAATACATGAAACTAATATGACAGGACAATGACATCAATTTCATAGAGATTTCAAAATAACCCGGTAACCGAATTAATACGAATTTAACCTGGTCTTATGCATGCAGTTCAGTTCTGAGTTTGATGACTTGGAAACTAAATTAAATTAAAAAGCTGCGAGGAGAAAACTTTACTTACAAACAAATATCAAGTATTTTAGGATCTGTGTTTGTGTCAATAATTCTATTCCTACTGAACGTGAATTCCTACAAGTAAATATAAAGCGGACCTGTAAATTAAAGGAATCCTATTGGAAACTATGAACTATCGGATGGTTTGGAAACGACTACTAAATGTTTCTAATTGCTACTCATAAAATGCAATGCGGAAGCAAGTTAGTTGGAATTTTAGAATACCTCCTATTCCAAAATCATTTTCAAGTTGAGAGCGCCTCCACATTCTTAAACACCTACTTTGAAATGTTGAAATGAGATGCATGCATATGATAAACCCTCCACATTCCAAAATCCCATCTGCTTAACCAAGTTAAAAATAAAAATTCCCTGGTAACCGAATTTCGAAAAAAAAATCCACCCTGCTAGCCTAATTTTTATCTACAAAAATCATCCATCCACCCTTTTCTAACTCCCCCATCTGACCCGTTTCTATAACTGCCGAATTTTTCACCCTCACTGTTCCATATTCCAAGTTAGTTTTCACCCTCCTCGTCTCAACCCTCGCAACCACCACACCCAAAGAGACAATCCAAAGTTTCGAGGAGAGAGAGAAACTCGGCTTAAATCCATAAAAGTTCCTCTTTTCCCAGATTTTCTCCGGGAACTTTGGTGCATGTGTTGTTCCGCGTGCGCATCAAAGTTTCCAAACCAGCTCGTTTTCAAAGTTTCTGTTTTTCGGGTGAAGACGTACGAGTGCAATGCAGCTTTTCGTTCACTTCGATTTTTTTTCCAGTCACAGACGATCGATAGGTGCAGGATGCGTTTTGCTCGTGCAACTCCTCAGGAATTCTTACACGCGTCATCATCATCGCTACAGTGCGTGTGGAGTTTGTGGATGTCAGCAACAAATGCCAGGTAAAACAACCACCAGGAAGTCAAAGTCTGTACCGGAACATACGCACTTTTCAAACTCATTTATACAACCCTATCTAAGAAATGGAATGAACGAACACCTTTATATTGCCGTGCGATCTCATAAAGCACTTGTCAAAAGGAATATTTTAAATTTTATGCTCCCAGACAAGTATTTGCATGAAACCCAGAACTCCCGTGTACACGCTACACCAGACAGACATTTTGAAATCCAATCGAAGTGATTAGAACACCTTCATAGGAAGTCAAATTCTTTACCGGAACATACATTACACACATACTTTTCAAACTAAATTTTATAACCAAATTGAAATTGAATGAATAGCCTCATTCTCATATTTCAATACAAACGCGATTGTCAATAGAAATTAAATGATGTGCTCCAAACTCCAAACACATATATTTGTATGAAATCTTCCGTCTATCCGCTAAACCGGAACAGCCAGACATACATTTTGAAATCAAATCAGTCTGAACTGAGCACCTTCATATTCCAAGACAAACACACTTTATATACGCACGCAATAATATATATGCTCCAAATGTGTATTAGCATGAAAAAACTCCAGTATACTGGCTATGGAAACAACAGACTTTTGAAAAGCATTTGAAATCCAATCAGTTTAAAGCTATTTCATATCGCATTACAAAACGCATTTCTTGTCAATATGCTCCAATATTTAATGCTCCAACCAAACGCGTATTGGCATAAAAACATCCCGGAACATAAAGTGAATAAAAATTTCATTTCATTGAAACTCAAAAACCAATTGTTTTTATGACGCAATTTATGATTGAGTAACTGCAAGGAGAACAATGTAATTCCCAATTAACCCATAATATCATGATACATCACCATGAGCAATAATATTTTGACTGAATCTCGTATGTGTGTGCATAATTAAAGAGTTAACCTTCAGAGTCTATGAGTCAACGTAGTACTGGGCTTGTATGTAAAAAAAAGAGCAACACGCCAAACCGCGAATGTAAGTTACTCTCAAACCCCTGATTTTTTGGAACCGTTTTGTACGTGAAACCTGCTTACACAGCGACACAGTATTTCGCGTAGATAGCAGCAACAAAAAAATACGACGTTGTCTCGCGGACAAGTTTTTTTTATTCTCTCAGTCAGTCAAGGTTTTCTCTCAACACGCGAAAAACCAGATTGGATTCTGTCCCATACTAACGCTAGAGCCGATGTGAACGAACGCTACAGCGTTGTCAGGCTAGCTGCCCAGCGCTGATTCGCCAGAGCTTCCTGCTTGGAGGCTGGGCTTCAAATACACTGTGCCATAGTCTTACCACCAAATATGCGCGAGTCTTGGTAAAAAGTGGTATTTTCAGGGACACGAGTGCGATGAACTTAGCTTACTAACATATATCTGTGGCTCAACTGCTCAGGGTGGACGAGATTCCAAACCAGCGCTGGTAAGCTTCTTTATACAACACCCACTCCAAACTGCCACCCTGTATGCTTCATACCTGGTGCAATGAACTTGACTGAGTTTTTTTCTTCTTTTCTTGTTCTGCTTCTAGTAAAGCTAAAACCCTATCCTTGCTATGCGCTACCATGGAAACGTGCGAGTTTATTTCCCTTTCAACCTTGTACGAGTACCCGAGTTTGTAAGTACACACGGGGACTTTGACAAGACAGGTTTTTCACTTTCAGTGACCTTGACGTATGTAACAAGATGTGTTTTAAAAAATCATGCAAAGATAAAGAATTGTTTCGGGTTTTCTTACCTAGAAAGGGTACGTCCTTAGCTTGACCTTGAGCGTTGCACTGGGAGCTGGATCCTACACGTCCGTCCTGAGTACTTGACGCAGGGCTTGAAAAACTAGGCCGGTTTAATTTCGGGTTGGACTCGCCGATACTCGTGGTGGAGGATATCGGCGGGTCAGGCGCTCGGAACTCACTCATTACACGATTTCACAACTTACGAAAAAATTTACTCACTTACAAAATTATTTTCCAGGCGTATAAAAAATACGTTTGCTATGAAAAATATGTTTTTAAGAGACAAAAATTTAATATTTTTTAGTAGAAAAAGTAGAATCTCAAAAAATTGGACGTTAATATATTTTTGGAGAAATGTTTCCTGACGATGCGGCTCTCCCACCCGTCAGTTTCAGAATGGAACACACTAGCCCAGAAATATTGGTTTCGTTTTTTGTTCCCCTTTTATTTCGATGTTCGGCTCACTGGATAGAGTTCTGCGTGTGCCGGAGAACATCGCTTCATGCACTTTTTTACACTGTGAACTTGAACTTGAATACAAGCCTTTCAACCTACTGCTCTCTTAAACTGCTTTTCTGCTATGGAGACAACACAAAACCAACGAGTAGACGAGAAACACTCTTTTTTTTATGGAGCTCCATACAACTGGGCTTGCGCTGCTCGGGTTTTTTTTTTGTTCGCTTGGAGAAGCGTAGTATGTAAAGCTTGATGCTGCAGCGTTTGTTTTTTTTACTTAACTTTTATGCTTTAGTTTTCGTGGAACGAGCGGGATAAACGCAACTGGGTTAGATAACGAGACTGGAGTTAGGAAATATGTTCCAAAGCGATGTAGTCATGATCAAATGCGTTGGAATTTGGTTGGGGATTAGTCAATATGGTAGAATTTATTAAGGAATTTGATAAAATGTTCGAGAAAGTTGAGCAACTGAGGAGAACAATGACGGCGAAAGCGGGATGACCTTGTCCAACGACCTGGGCATTCCTGGTATTGTCTTGTTTTGAAAACAATGCTGATTTAAAATTTTTATGGGGGATGCGTATTGCGCAAGTCGAGTTGCATCATGCTTCAGTTGAGGAAATAGGAATTTTAATGGGCGTTTCCGTGGAAATGTATTTTTAAAATTGGGGAACTGGGGTAAAGCGCTGGGAGGCGGCGCCAAGACATCGTTTATGGGATTGGAACATAGAAACTGTTTGTTCGTGGGAAATGGTAAGATATGCTGGGTTGGAGTCTTTGTCTCGTGCGATTTCGAAACGAGACATTCGGCGAAAACAATGTCGTATACACACCGTTGCAACGTTGAAAGCGGGATGACCTTGTCCAACGACCTGGGCATTCCTGGTATTGTCTTGTTTTGAAAACAATGCTGATTTAAAATTTTTATGGGGGATGCGTATTGCGCAACGCGAGTTGCATCATGCTTCAGTTGAGGAAATAGGAATTTTAATGGGCGTTTCTGTGGAAATGTATTTTTAAAATTGGGGAACTGGGGTAAAGCGCTGGGAGGCGGCGCCAAGACATCGTTTATGGAGTTGAAACATGGGAACTGGTTGCTCGTGTGAAATGGTAAGATATGCTGGGTTGGAGTCTTTGTCTCGTGCGATTTCGAAACGAGACATTCGGCGAAAACAATGTCGTATACACACCGTTGCAACGTTGAAAGAGGCATTATACTGTGTCTCCTGACTGAGGCAATTGAAGGTGAAAGCGGAATTCATGGCTTGTCATATCAGTTTCCTACGCATTTTCATCGCTGTTACACTTATGATTAGCTGATTCAGACGAAATTGAAATGAAAAACAAGATAACTATACACGTTCCATGATATGCATCCCTACTGATAGCAGGTGGACCACCACACAAAGTATACACAAAACAAAACACGTCGGAGAGAGAGACTGAAACTAGACACACAGTCCTTGATAAGCTGGGAAGCAATCAGGTCGTTTCTGGTGCAGCATTGAATTAGCACCATCAAAACTTATTGAATTGTAATCAAAAGTTGAAGCTGCAAATTGTGCAGAAACCAATTCTGCGATGGAGGTGCCTTTCCCGCAGGCAGACACATTTTTTCCATAATGCTCTCACTTTTGGTAGCAGGTCGCAGGTGCACCACTGAATTCCATGTAGCATGAATGTAAATGAAAGCGAATGGAGTTTGGGGAATGAGGTTTGAAAGTTAAAGGTTAGTTTGTGGAGGCTCCAAAGGAAAACGTTTACATGATGACACCATTTTTAATTTGTAATCCAGTAGCGTAAAAGTAAAAGTACCCCCACTTGCAAGTTACAACCCTTCTTAAAACCGGTTTTTCTGTAACGAATAAACTATCTTGTCCGCTATCACTGTGTCTGTTTCCTGGTTAACTCTACAAACAAACATTGAAAGTCATGCATCATTTCCAAGGAGAGCCGTCACTTCTGGATGTGATAGTTTGCATATGATGTTCCAGTTGTGTGGTTTTTCAGTCGCAAGATTATGGCTGTTGTATTTTTTAAACAAAATGTAACCCAAGGAGAACTCAAGATATAACATATCTGTCTGTGATAAGCACATTGTGGAGGTTTGGTTGTGTTTCCAATGCTTGAGAAACATTAATACAACGTCGGTGGCTTCAGAAAAATTCCAAAGTTTAAATGAATTCATCATTGTTTATGATAATCTAAATGTTCATCTTTTCTTTTGCATGATAATATACGCAATAGCAACCAATG
>JAAXOA010001107.1:0-17397 GCA_036561885.1 Salina celebensis
CAGTGTCAACTTAAATCGATTAGCTCTCGCAAATAAGTTGCGTCATGAATGTTTTTTTCTGTGATTGATATTCCACTCATAGACAATAAAAAAATCAGCAGGCTTGCATTAATTCCTATTTAATGTTTCTATAAACTTAGTGTTTGTGATGACTACATTTAAATCACCAGTTTTTACTTTTCTTACGTGTCTTTCTATCGCTATCGCAATCTACCAAGCCATAATTTATGTCGGTCGTATATGGCACGTCAAATGTTATATAATTTACTGACTTTGCAAATGCTCTTTTTGTTTTGCGTAACAACAAACAACTCTCTTCCATTAAGACATTTTCAGAGGAGTAGCAAAACTCACACTTTGAAAAAGGTGAAATGCTACGTGGTTTTGGCTTGTGCCTTAAAATTAACATTTGCGTAGAGTTAGCGTACAAAGGCATTAGTAGATTAACCGCGGAGAGTAATACTAACCAATTAAGATGATAATTGTGTACAATTACACGATCGGCATACTGAAAGAGTTTCGCAGAAGAAAAACAAGCTCTGATTCCCATAGATAGACATTGAAACAATGTTTTCCCTCTGGAGCTGATTGCTTGGTCGTTTTGTCATGCACGCTACGAAGGAAAGTAATTAGCTTAATAGAGAGAAAGGAATTTCAACTACTTTCGATCAACTATATATTTTTTATTCTTTGCGATAATAATTAAGAGTGTGCGCTGCTTATGAGAAAAAAACAAGTAAAGCTACTTGTCTATCGGACTATTCATGTAAAAGAACAGCTTTTCATAAGGTCACAGACCTGATAGGAGGATATATTGTTTTTAAAACTTGATTGAATAAAATCGATACTTCAAACAAGGACGAAGAAACATGTAGTGTTCATCAGATCATCTTGTTTGTTATCAATAATGGATTCAGACTTTTTAACATGTTTCTTTACTTATGTGTCTGCGCTAACGTCCATTGCAACGGTGACGCAGTTCGCATTAAGATGTTGCTTTGTATATATGTCCCGCATAATGAATACTCTGATTAAACTTCGAACAAGTTGTGTAATCTGCAGCTTTGAAATAATAAAAATCTAGATGCGACCAAAATGTATGAATACTAAATGTGGTTTGACAAACAAACAGTTTTAGATTGTGCGTAGACTTCCGCCAGCTGTGTCAACGACAGTTAATGCTATAGCACCATGGCTACATTTTGGTTCCAGGAAAAGCCAACCAAGTCGAGCCGTGCAAAACTTAATGTTTTACTTCTTGATAATTTTTTTCAAATGAGAGGAAATATATTTTTTTTTAAGTTTGATAATTAGCAAAAACTTTGCTCGTACCAATATATATGTTCGGTTCATACAGATGGCTATTTAGCAATTCTAGGAGAGAAGTGGATTTTTGTCGATTTCAATGATTTTCGTACGTGTTTGCATGTGTGAATGGTATACCCGTAGGGCATCAATCAGCATTCCTAAGACAGAACTGTAATCACCAATTAAAACGATTTTGTAGGTTTTAATACTTGAAAGAAGCTAAAGTTTTATGCTTGCTCTTGGAGAATTACATAAAAACTAGAAAGCAAGTCTTCATAGTTAAAAATTGCTTGGCATTATTCTGTATTCGCATTAGATTTTGAGCGTATTGTCAGTCCGATTTAAACATGCAAAACACAGTGCAAAAGTAATAAATATGCAAACAGCAAGAGAATTTTCTTCTTTTTAATATGTTTGGGTGGAGGAGTAGGCGGTTTTAGTTGTAGCACTTAGTTATTTCAGAAACACGAAACATCGAGGGATTAACATAGAATGGCATGACACTCAGTAATAACCTTTTGGCAGAACAATTTTTAATCTGGTTTTATTGGAATTTGTACCATCCTCCAGGAAACACATTATTTTTTACGTAAATTGTAATATTCTAGTTCTTCATTATCACGTTAGCATGTCATGCTAATTTTTTCAACTTTCATTTGTTGAAAACGCAAAACGAAAATTAGTTGTTTGCGTTGAAGTTACAACGATCAAAATTATACGCAACAGGTTGAAACAGATTCGAAATGAAATGACGCAATGTTTGAGCCATGTCCAGATTCAACAAAATGTGTGTTACAATACATACTAGTATACATAGTACGTTGTACGCAAATCTTAAGATGCTACAGTATGAAGAATTATAAACATTTAAAGGCACTATTAACGATTCACTGTGTTTCAATGAAATGAATGATTTCCATAAATAAATGTGAACACAAGCCAACGATTTGGTGGTTTTCCTGCCACAAATTAGACGAAACTAATTTAGGGAGAACGACGAGTTGGTCACCATTCAGCAACCCAATTTCAACAAGCAAAAGGAACTGTTTAAAACACAATTCTATATTTTATAATTAATAAAAAACCACTACTGTCTAGTATCCTCTAGACCTTATTTTGCAATGAGACTTAGACTGACATACTGGTGTTTTCAAAGACGAACGGTACACAAACAGTTTCCCATAAACGTTATTGTAAGTCCTATATTTTGAACTATATTTTATACCATCATAAAACTTCCTGGACTTATCAATTCAACGGTTTTGAAAACTTAAGGTCTTATAGCCATGGAATCTCACGTCGGAATCATGCTCCTGGTTTGTGTTGCCATAATAGTGTTTGGAGGGTGTGGCAAATGCGACGCAGTCAGCAAAGCGCGACTTGGAGGAAAGCGACAAACAGAGCCAATACACGTAATGGGAAGGATTTACAGAGAATCTGACGACAATGGTTTGCAGGATACAGATCCAGAGTACGAAATTGGTAAAACTGATGACTCCTCTGAAGATGATTATTTCGTAACCGGTAGCTTCCGTAAATATCGGAAATCAGTCAAAACCTCCTCAATGGTTTTGGTGACGATGATCTTATTCCTCTGGAAATCCCGGTATTGAGTTGTCAGCTACATAATCAAAACTAGACGCTTTTTCTACAACCTCCTGTTCGCGTAAAATATTAAGCCTGTCATAAGTTAAATAGAGCCAATAAAACAGATATAAAATGTACTGGATCACCATTGTATACGTTGAAATCAACATGACGTGCTCCGCAATCTTAATTTTTTTCATGTTATATTACACAAATCAAGGTGGTAATTTTTTGAAATGTTGCTGATTTCTCTAACTTGGATTGTTAAATATGGCGACTATTGTTGATTTACTATTTCTAACAGCATCACAAAGAAAAATGACAAGGGACTACCCATAGGAGTCAAACCAGTATTGAGACGAACAAACACACGAACTATGAGAACATTTTTAGGGGACTTTGCAAATAATTCTGTTTGCCTTCAAAGCTGAGAGAGCTTCAACAACCTCCATAACAACTAGTCATAAAAAAATTAACATTTTACAATTTGCTGCCACTTTCTTCACGCAAATAACAGTCGAAACGAAGCTGTTACTATGGAAATTGTAGATTAACAATTCCTAAGCCGACCTGTCCGCGAACGAAAAGCGTTCAAGAAAAAAATATCTGAATTTTGAGTGTTTTTTATGAATTCCATCCGTTATTTACCTACCTGATTATATTTTTTTATGGGTACAGTACACCTGGGTTTGTCCTGGCAACAAAAGCTCAGTAATTATTATTGCTTTTCAGTTTTACCATACGCGTAAACTGATAACTCTTCAACTTGTTAGCATTTTTTAGTCGTTTATGTGTACTCGGCATGAATTTCGAGGGCAGACGAGGAAAAAATTGAGAAATAAATAATTCCTAAAAACCGTCTTTTTACTGAAAAAAAGCGACGAGAAATTGGTGTGATATTTATGCGTGTACCCACTACTGTGCAAACTGCTCACAAATTTTACCTCATTTGCAGTGTAACGAACATGTTTACTCATAACGTGGGGAAATAATATTTGCGAACTGTCTCCAACAGTGTGTTGATTTAGAAGTTGAACGTTTTAAGGATCGTCTCTCGTTCCATTATACTCCGCTAATGACGACTAATTCAGAATTCTAAATGGCTATGGGGTAAACTTGTATTTGCATTCTTGTAGCGCAGTTCCAAACTATGAATGAAATTCAGTTGGCCATATTGTACAAGATAAGAAGAGATTTTTGTTAGACTTCTTTTAAAGAAAGTTCAGTTCGTAGCTGACTCGCCTTAATGATTAGTAATTAACGTCAAAAGCTTTTATATCTAGGCAAACAAGTTGTAATTTCGTTTGTCGTTGCTAATGGTTCAGCATTATAGCGTTTCATTAG
This sequence comes from Salina celebensis, assembly GCA_036561885.1. NCBI lineage: Eukaryota > Metazoa > Arthropoda > Collembola > Entomobryomorpha > Paronellidae > Salina > Salina celebensis. The sequence goes on from JAAXOA010001107.1 coordinate 4,240, forward strand.
AAAATTGTATGAAAACCGTTTTACCTGTTTTTATCATCTTAGTAAATTAAAATGACAGGTCGCGATCGCTTACGAGACATGCAATTTTTGACTCTTGCGCGTTACCTGTCTGAATTTCGTTTTTGATAAAAACAAAAATCCAAGATGCAGAGAAGAAGATGAATTTACCTACGATTTTTTATTCATTTGACATTTTATGGGCTCATTAAAGGTTATGATTAGTACAAGATTTAATTGACGATAATAATCAATAGTCGTCACGTCACAGGTTGGATCACGCATCTAAGCACACTTATCTTGCCATGATATGTTGTCCGCTATGCCTGTTTCGTCACCTTGCGCTGTTTCCCGTAACAGAGTTTAAAAATTTATTGCCTAGTTTTGTAAATGGCAGCTTCATAGTCAATTTACATATTTTGTCATCAACGTCAGCGCAAACGACGCGGTCTTCATGGCCCGCTCCCTAACATTAGTGCTAATGCTATGTAAAATGAAAATGGTCTTGCAAAATAATATGTCGTCTCAGCGGTTAATCCTTGTACATTATGGTACGAAAATATTGGACGAGAAGATCCTTATTTAAACTGACGGTTCAGAGAAGGACGGAATTTCCCCTGTCGCTGGTGCCCCCTCCGAGGCTCTATTGTAAGTTTGACACATTTTATAGTCAATAATGTATCACCTTTTTTCATTTACTCTTCCCATCCAAAGTCTGCTGGTTTTTGCACTCAAGTGTTACTTCAAACTTGCTGCCTGACACATCAAAAACACATTTTGAAAAAAAAAGAATCAAAATGAATTCTTATGAAAAACCAGCAGGGACGCGTCAACAAAGGAAATGAGCAATGTGCCCAGTCATAACAATAAAAATGCTCTTCTCAAACATGTGCAGCAGTAAAAGCGTCCAAAATGGACATTCAAAGATCAACAGGTCACTTTAAGTCAAAAAGTTACATGAAATATGCAGACAGCCTCTTTCGAAATGACATTCAGAACAGAATATTTTACATATTGAATTTTCGTGCAAATCAATTTTCAGTTTAAAAATTATGGGCAATTTGCTTCTACCAAAAAAATACTTTAAATGAATTGATGGGACGTTTAAAGTTTCACAGAAAGTAAGCAATTTAATGAACAAATCATACATTTTTCTCATGTAACACACTGCCTGTAAATTACTTTTAAGGAAATAATGAAATAATATCGATACGTGCTACAATGATTATTAAACTTTGCAAAAATTTGGAAAATACAATGAAAAAAGTGGTACCGAAGTGAAAACTAAAACTTTTTTAATACAACAGACAGCAAACTCAACAGTCAACAGTCGACTTGATTGTAATTTAACGACAGTAACATTACAAAAAAACAATAGTTGAAAACCACACACACTTCGTTAGCATAACACTTTGAGGAAGAAGGAGGGAAGACAGTCGAGATTGTTGAGCTTTTAAAGATATTTTTTCGCCACGACAATATAAATTGATATAGTCACCCAAACATGAAAAACGTGAATAAAGTTATGTGTGATCCGCAGACACTATCATTTTGCCTCGTTTACATGAAAACTATCAGTGCGGTACACAAAGTATTTTGATAATGTAATATTCATGTGTAGAGTTTCAATTTCAATCAGGGAAGGTTACATCCTCATGCAATTTTTGCACTTGTCCACTTGCAGGTTTCTCGATTTTTCTTTATCCTCCCTCCATTTAACTCTTGCTTGTAGATGAAATTGATCGGTACTTTCAAAAAATTTATTGTTTTCTTGTTTACATGTCAATAAATATGTATATGCACTGGATTGCACATCTCAAACAGTTTACGTATGGTTGTTACATCTTCTTCAGATTTTGTCGTGATTTACATTGAAAATGGAAATTATTTGCAAGAAAAGGAGGTTTTATGAGTTTTTCATTCACATTATTTTGGTTTTTCTTGTCCTGGGGGCATGCACTCTGCTTTATTTTTGCAATCTTTCTTATTTACATCTTCACCGAGCCAAGGAAGATGACATCTTTGTGGATGTGTATAAATAAAATTGCATGTTTCTTAAGGAGAAAACATAATATCAATACTAATATTGACAGGACATCGACATCAACATGCTCACGTAAAACAATATTGTTCTTTTTGCAGTTTTCTGAGATTTTAATCATACCAACGGTTAAGCAGCTTAAAAAAAATGTGTTCAGATAGTCGTGATTCTATTTCTTCACTTTATAGCATGCCCTTTGACCGAGATGTCTGCTTAGTTTTTGTAAAAAATGACGATTACGCTGACACATCGTGATAGATTTAATGCAACAAGTGGAAAACGCGGAAAGTACATAACTGCGGAAAATTATGCCGGCTAGGAAACAAAAGGATAACTATAACTTTGTCATATTATTTGCAACTATGCAATTTTATCTTTTTGGTTGTAGTCAGAAACTCAGTCAGACACATTTCGGACAAATGGTATATGAAGCCTGGATCGGTTTTGTGCGCATGATTATCTCACATAGAAATATTATGTTATGCCAACTTGTCAATCACGACCAGAGTTGAGTACGTTGGCACGTTCACTCTGCAGGCGGAATTCTGGAATTGAGGTACATTTTAAAGCTAATCCAAGAATCTTGAGAATGAGTGCGTCTGTTTGTCTAAAGATCATCTACAGATTAACTTTAGAAAACAGCTTTTTGGGTGTATTTTTTACGAGATCATTTCTTAAATTCAAAGATTTTCCTCCAGAGTACATGCACGACAGAGATGATTACAAGGTGATGACTTGCCGTGAGCTGTTGACTTGCGAAAACGCAAATGATGAGCAATATGATTATGTGTATTGCCTTGTTCGTGACGTGACTTTCATGTGAATCCGATGGATGGTTGTGAAATTGGAGTAAAGATTACAAGTAGATTTTTTTTGCTAAGCTTTAAAAAAAGAAAATGTAACGTTTTGCTCGGGGCGATAATGACCCGACATGACCTGCTGAAAACTTATCGTTTAGTATTTTGCAAAGATGTTACCGAAAGCCGGATACAACCATAATGGCTGTGTATTTCATCAACTGTCGAAATCCAATTTATTTCTCTAAGAGGACGAATATGACACGTGCGTAGGTAGCATTCATTAGTGTGCATTAAGCTAGTTTATAATGTGTCATTCCAAATGTAAGTTTGACATTTGAATCCTATTATCATGTTCTTTTGCATCTAACTTTTCTCGCCTCTTCTTTACGTATTAGCAAATTACACTTTTGCAATTTCGTGCATAATGATAAAAATCAGTAATTTAATAATGCAAATTATGTATGAATGTGAAAGTACACAAGGTTTTTGTATCTCTTTCGAACTAAAGTATCAAAGTTGAAAGGTAGTGTTCAACATTGAAAAAGATTGAAATGAAAGGAGGACATTTGTACTTTGAACGCAATACAAACGAAAATGTAATGTTCCATCCATAGGCTATATTTTATTAAGAAGGATAATCTTTTTTTTATGTGTGTATAATCCGAGCTGTTGCAAATTGTGCAGGCATCTTTGCGAAAATCTGCTTATTATCATGACTATTATTTGCTTTGGCAGATTAGGAAACACGAAATACTCAAGATAGCTAATCAAATAAAACTGTGTGCCACTCTGTAACGGCTAGTTACAAGTCAGTAGCAAGGACTATAATTTATCTATTACAGAGCTGTGAATGTTCTTGGAAGCAGGGAAAGTGAAACTATTGAAAGAGCTGACATTGCATTACAAACCTACTATTGATTTTGTCTTGTGGCATCTTTAACTGTTGCACGCTCAATGCACAGATCGTTAAGGGTGTTTCTCTTTATTGCGGTTGTGTATTTAGACGGGTAGTTAGGACGTTTTCATTCAATAGTTCTTTTTTTTCAAGTCTCATCTTGTTATGATACAGGGATTCTTTTGACTGCATTTGACAAGTCGAAAATGTAGTTCATTCACCACTTTCGTGAATTCTCACACGAAGTCTTGATATACACCCATGCCTATGGAAACCGCAGCGACAAAGAAGGATCATTATCCATTTATCACTTTTTATGCGAGTACAAGTTTTGAATGGGAAAATTGGCGAGGCAGAGAGTAAAAGGAGAACAGTGATTTAGGCAAATTGTACAGGAGGTAATAGCTCCTTGCTTTCATGTCATTATCTGGAAACTTGAAAAGATCTTTTGCTTGAGCCACTAAATTCATGATGAATCATATCATGAGAGACACAAATGGTTCGTAACATTTTGTTTGCAATGGTCATGTTTTGATACGGATCACTAACAATTAAATTGAGTGACCAGACTGCAAGTAATACCTTTTTTTTCTTTTGCGTAGATTTTTATTCTCATTTTTTATCTCCTGAATGGATTATTGACTCAAGATCAACAAGACTGCGTTTTTACGAGCTCGCCTTCTCTTTTTTTCCATTCACCTGATAATCATAGCCAAGGCTATCATTTGATCGTCACGACGATATCGATTTTCTAAATTGCCTCGCATATCCTATGTAAATTTTCAAACAGAAATCCTTGTTTCATTTGGCTTCTCCCTATTCGTGAAACCAAATTAGTCTCGGCTGTCCTTTTTTTCACTATTGAAATACTTGCTCCGAGCAAACTTACACGTAATAAATAATCCAAAACCGTCATCTCATCTATTATTCTTGCTATAGTGATGGAATAACAATAGTCAAAACAATAATGCTTAATTCAGTTGTAAAAATATCCAAAAATGTATTATATCTCAGTCTCGACGTGTCCCAATCGTTGTAGCTACTCTTTAAACAGCTTCTATTTTATATTTGTATGGAGTGGTCAGTCACTCAACTATCTTTGAGTGGTCACTCGTCAGGCATGCATCACGCCGACTTAAATCAAAATGTGTCTAGGAGCTAGTTGTTTTAGTAGGTTGAACAAAATACTTTCTTACCAGTTCTATTTGCTCAACATACACAAAAATGTTGTCACGGCACGTAACAAAACAAAACGATTGTAATAATCTTCCTACGTAATGCACACTGTACGCGTTACCGTTTAACTAGTGCCTGTATTTATAATTCATGCAAAAATCTCATTTATGACTTTTTTTCTCCCTGACTAACAACAATAGCTTTAAATTGCAAAAAGGATGGGATTGCAAATTACAAGTCAACTTACCAATTCATTAAAAAAAGTGTGGCATTGACCACGACAGATGTTGAAATATCCACTCAAGTAAAATAGGGACAAAAGGAAATTCTTTAATTTTAAAACAAAATGCCAACTGTAAAAATGTTAATGAAAACAAACTATTGATGTTTTTATCGCAAATGTCCAATATGAACAACAGCAGTTAGCTCGTCAGTATGCAATACTGATATAAAAAAGCCCTCATGATTAAGAGAACAGAAAACGTTGGCAAAGTCGCCATACAAACAAAACTTACTGCCCACATCTCATTCTTACACCGTCATCATAAAATGAATGAATCATCGCTAAATTACTGAACATCACATACGGCAGCGAATTTACTTAACGCTCCGATGGCCAAAGAATATGTATGCAAATTGCAAACCTAAATGGGTTTTCTTTTAATTTCACGGCTAATTCTTCTTTTCTCTGGTACGAAAAAAAATGTTTCTACACAACCAATTACCAAAAGCAGCATTCAAAAGTAACTGCGTTGCATGCTTCTTCACAGTTTTCCTAGCAGCATTTTCCGTTGTACGAAAAGGAAGTCTTCAAAGTGCTAATTTGATTTGTAAAAGTTTTTAGTAGTCTGGTAGCACCAAAAGAAGTGAAATGCATGCCAGAGAAAGATTATATAAGAACAGAAATCACAGCAGTTGGTATCATGGAAAAAATGGGTGCTAACGAGCATACAAATGACTTGGGCACACACAATAACCATAACAACAGAACAATTTCCGTTGTTCAAGTCAGGCCCGAAGTCCCTAGACTCGACTCTAGACAATGTCAAGTAACACACTAAGGATAAAGAATACTCTAAAGTGCTGATCAACAAGTCACAAGAAAAGAGGAATGTGGTGTGTGTTGGAAAAAGTGTGGTTTTTATGATGTCTTTAAAACATTTCAAACTTGCAGACGACGCGGTTGGAATGATTATGAGCGAAAATTCAAGACCCAGCCGTCTACTTCGATTCATTAAGGTGTGAATAATCAGCAATACAGGGAAAATATATATAGCCTGCTTTGATGCAATTTTCGGGAGTTTTCATTGAAAGAAGTAAAGTACAGTTGGGTGTTTCGTTAATGATTTCTATTGCTGTATTCGTCAACAATCAAGCTCCTGGCACAGTTTCACCTACTAAATCGTGGCTGATGTTCATAGTAGCGTCATAAAGCGTGTTGTTCATGAGTATGAAAATATTCAAAATAGCATTATCGTTTTTACTAAAAAGGTAAGACTGACATTTTCACGCTGCACAAGCTAAATACAACTGTTAAGGTGACAATAGATCCCAACTGAAAAAAATTATTGTTACCGACAAATCTCTAGTCATGCGTTACCACGCAAAGAATTGCAATTGAAAAGGTAACTTTCATATTTTTTGAAAAATGACTGACAAAAGTGCAGAATATAAAAAATATCACCATTTTTCATACTTTCAATGAAACCTTATAAAGAATTCGTAACCTAATCTTTATGAAGAAAAATGGCAAAAAAAATGCAATCATCAGTAGCCAAAAAATCTCCGCCTAAAACAGACCTTTTAGAGAACACACCTTCCTACCAAAAAAAAATCATCCCAGTAGTCAAAAAATTGTTTTAAGAAATTACCGTAAACGTCAAGCCTAAAAATTTAAAATTCTGACTGTTTCATTCTTTTTTCATCCTGGAATTGAAAGATTCAGTTAAGATCTTTCTAGCTGATGGCTACCCCATAGTGGTATTTTAGGTGGGACCCAAACACAATCCAAAAAAACACGATTCATTTCTTAGTATGCGTAGTCATAACACAAGGTATTCATCCCTTCTATTTTTTTATCGTTTTCAAACAAACCATCTTGAAAATGTTTATGTGTTTTCTTTCAAATGAAATGGTAGAAATGAAGAGGTTTTTTAAGACGAAACCATGTTCTCTTGTTCCAGGTGTGCTCTATCGCCTCTATCTACTAAAATCCAAATATCTAATAACATTTTTTTAAAAGCCGATGATAACACAACCAAGTGAGACATGAGTAAGGCAGAACAATTTCAAGGCACCCTTTTTTCTTGGAAGATTCTCTAAAGACAGTCGAGAAGTAGGGCTTGGCTGTGGAACGAGTTGGGATATTTGCTTACAGCATAAATGAGCCCCTAAAGGAATATTATTAGCTTGTGAGATTTTTTTACTGATGGACCTGGAGAATAAAGATATAAGTCGTCATATTTTCTTTGCTGGGTTGCTTTCATTAGGATATCTACCGCAGGTACAAAAGACGGAGATAGGTGATACATTACCATACAGATGAAATGAGTTTGATACGGAGAACAAAAACGGGGATGATAGCCATGTGCATGATGTGGTTACATAAGATGTATCCTGGTCAAGAGTGACCTTCATCTGAGCTGCCTAGGGGATGAAGAAAAAAAAATGCCGACGAGAAGCTCAAAGATAGATTCTTGTAGAATTGATACAGCCAGAGGAAGTACACACTCTATGTTCTGTTTTGAGGGCAGATGTATCCAGGTTTAGACAATTTACAGGGTTACGGACTCGTTTATCATTGCAAGCTGTTTTTCTCCAGAAACAGACAATGCGGTTGGGATGTCACGACAACTGAATTTATGTGCCTGGAAAACATGAATACCCTCAAGAAGAGTAGACTAAGCATACAGAAAAAAGTAGGGAAAAGGGAAAACAGGGTTTAGAACTAAAAACCGTATAATCACGGTCAAAAATTACATAATGTTCAAAATGCGCCACAATATTTCGGAGCGTTTTAATGTTTTGATTATAGAGCAAGTACAAAGTAAACAATGGAATCTGAGATGAAGATGACCGAGCAAGTAAAATAGGAGGGTTTTTATCTCTAAAAAGGGATTTTTTGCTTATAATTTAATCTGGAAATTGTCGTTCAATTCAGAACTAGACCAGAATACTATACATACAGCACAATAGTTTATTTCTGTGAAGATTTAGATTTAATGCTTTCTTGTGGGAAAATCTTTTTGAATCCTTTTGTTAGTCTGTTTGTTTTGTTAATGACATGTTTGTTCGCAACTACACAAAACGTACATACATACCTGTCGCACTGAAAATACGCCTGGACAATGGGCTGGGCTTTGAAAAGATTAAAATTACGGTACGTTACGCAAGTTCTTTTTTTGTTAGACGTCAGCATCAGATGGAAATGAGAACAGCAAAATGGAAGTGTCAAAAGGGAGAGAAACTTTGCTCTCACAAATTAAGTTATTTTAATGCTATTAAATAGAACCAAATAATGAACATAACAATCAGTCCGAAGCAGGGAAACTGAATACAGTTCATGTTATTTCCAAGATTAAGGGTCGACGTCCGTCCTGCCAAAACTTTTCTAAAACCGTCCTCGTGTATGGTGGACAGTCCAGCAACAGTTTTCATATGGCCAATAGCTATTATGCACAACCTTTGTAACTTTTTATCCAATTTCACCATCAGACATCAACTCACGCCTAACAGCGCACATGAGGAAAATCCCATTTGTCCTGACAATGACAATGATCATGCAAAAAAAGAATACCTGCAGCACAGTTAGCTCTCCTTAAGCCTTATTTTTTTTATCTTCTTCTGTTTCCATTGCATGAAAAATAGGATGACTGTGTCTTTGTCGTGTTTCGTGCTGAGAACACTCAAGAGAGATCATTTTACAACCATAAAAAAGGAGGATGATAGCATTCCTTCTCCTCCCAACAACGGTAGATGATTGAATAGACAGAGAATCGAAGAAAAACGGAATTAAATCCAGATAAACATAAGTGGTATTCTCTCTCAAAAAGAAAACTTATCTAACTAAAATAATCGTATTTTATATTACGCAGAAAAAAAACATACACACTAGTCATGACTCATGAAATGCCGCACCGGCATTATTTTTATTACCTGCTTGTCCGTATCATTTTCAAGCTGTTTTTATGTGTCGTCATTCGTTGGACTTAAAACACTCAAAGAAACAGTAGGCAAGCAATAAACCACAGGAAGATAATGCTTAAAAAACATTTCTAGTCTAGAACAATATTCAAATGAACTGAAACTGAACAAAGTAAAAAGTATCTTTGCCTAAACATCACCGGATTTCAGATTTTTACTTTGTTGTTTTTTGCATAAGATACTTTTTTCATTGCGATACAGTCGACAGCAAATGAAGCACCATAAACTTAAAATATTGCTCATGATGATGACTCTCACGTGGGAAAAATGGGTAAGCTGACTATCGTTCTTAAAACTGCCAGAAAATTGACTCAGCTTTTCATACTATTTTTTATACTTGTTGCTGACTACCTGTCTAGGGATCCCAGTTGTTTGAATAAAGTAATGTGAGAAACCGGAGCGAATAAATAAGCCAAAGAGGCGAGTATGGCCAATTATATTTTTGTACTTGTATAAAACGCTAAGGATGACGGTGATACTTACATACATATCATACAAAAACAATTTTTCGTCACGACCATGTAAAGTGGTTGTAGACAAGGTGGAGTAGAAAAGGATGTACCCAATATGAGAAGGAAGTGGATTTCAAGTCGATGTAAAAACTGAGAAGAAATGGAAGTAGAATCTTAAAAAGTTTTAATGGCAGTGTGAGTTTTAGTGAACTTTTGCCCATTGGCTTTTTTTATCAGTCTGATTAAGCCCAGGAGTTGGTGGTTCAAAAGAAGTGGCAATCGTTTTTTATCGAAAGAAAACGTCGCCTACAGTCTGTTCTTGCAAAACATTTTAGCAAAGTAACACAAAACACAACAATTAGGATGTATCACTATTCTGTGTTTAGCGAAAAAGGGTCGACTAGAACAAAAAGGAAGTTGGCGCGTCCTGTTGCGCTGCTGTGTAGCATGTTTTTATTCTGTTTTTCATACAAATTTACTATAAAATACTAATTTTTTGTAGTTTGTATTCCCGGCTTTCGAAATAGAGATCGGTTTGGCAGCATAAATAAATAGTACTATGAAATGCTTATCAGAACAAGATATAATTTTAATCATTTTACCAATTTCATTGTTTTCTTTTGGCGGAGGGCGACTGCTGTCAAAAATATAAGCTGCTCGTAGCACTTTTGAGAATGAATGAAGTAAAACTGTGCTCATCACGTAAACTGTTACAATAATTTGAAAATCCGTTGAAAGCTTGGTTCATATTTTTTTAATTTCCTGTCTTAATTCATTTTCATACATGAGCTGCAAGACGCAGTTATGTTGAGCTGCTTTATTTTTGTAATTTAGATGCAATCTCTTAGCTTTAAACGTGAATGAAAGATGAGTGAATGCTCATCTAAATGGTATAACGCAAACAGATTCACAAGCCGTGCAAACTATCATGGTGTGCATCGGTACATCATCTTTTCGTACTTTTTTCGTGAATTATTGAAAAGATTTATTTCTCTTCACTCAAAATACGTGTATCATTGCCGTATTTATTTAGGTAAAGTACTCTATTATCTCAAAAGAAGCTTTTCGAACAAAAAAATAACAGTTATGCGTGTGGCTTTTTAGCTAAGATACTTAAGCATAGACGCTGCGGTAATTAAGGCAAGGACTTCATAAAAATTCATCGTGTTCACTTGCCACAGACTAACAATGTGATTGTAATTAAGTGCCAACTAAATTAAAAGTTACGCTGGTTGCACTTGAGAATTAAAACAAAATCTGTGCTTAGTATGCACCTGATGTATTATGCGTGACCGATCAATAAAAATATGGCCGAATAACTGTCTTAAATAACATGTCAAAGAGTAACCTTTCATTGGCAAAAGCAGAAAAACAAGTATATAAAAAAGAATTCGATGACACTTGCTTACCTAACTGAGTTACAGTCCAATCAAAAAAAAGATGACAACTTTTACAACACAAGCAGCAAAGAAACTTTACACACTATTTGGCTGCAGTAAAACTAACAATCATTTGCTTTTAACAAAATGATTTCTGCGAATTTTCGCGTAAATGTGAAAAGTGGTAGAGTTTAAGAATTTTACTACCAGCTTCTGAACTTGAATGGCCACCACAAACACAAAGTACTCCACTACTAAAGTACTACACTAAATTGTAAAACAAAAATTTGCGTCTTCTTTAGGTTTTTTAATGACTATCGTCAAATAAAAGTTTTCATTCAACTTTTTCTCAACACACATTTAATTTAGCAACTTTCATCTTGATTCTTTTGTTAATATGAAAATAGCTAATGAAGTCGACAATTTCTATTTCTGTAAAATAACGCACAAAATGTAGAAGTAATTAGTCTGAATATTAAAATATTCAAATTAACGGATGTTATACCAAGATTACACTAATTGCACTCACAATTTTTTTCTTTAAAAAAAGTTCTTTTGATAACATGGTCCTATAAAACTGCCATGAGATATGCGACTCCACTTAATGCTTGGAGACACGTGAGTCCACAAGATTTGGAAAATTGGCTATGAAAACCACAAACTCCACAACGAGAAATCTCCAGTGCACAGTGTCTCCACTACAAACTTTTTTATGTTCCTTTCCAGTTCAATGAAGCATTTTCGGTTTTACCTGTTGATTGTTAAGACTGCACTGATGCTACCGCTGTGCACCATCACTAAACAAAACAACGACTGTCGAGCTGCTCGCACACAACTCGGCTCGTACGTAACGAAAAAAGGGGAGACAACCCTCTTCTCATACCTGTGTGCAGCGCAGTATAAAGTATCTTTTAACTCTTCACAGGTATATTTTTTTCTTCATCAATGCTTGTGCAGCCAAATACTTTTTTTTATTTGTGGGGATATTTTTTTTTCTTTGCGATGGCGATATAAACTTCTTGGCTGCTGTTTGTTAAACTGGCTGAGATGATGGTCAGGATCCTGCTGTTGTTTGTTGCTTCAGGTGTTTTTGCAGAGCACTGAAGGATTTTTTACGATAGAAACCGTCAAGGTGTCTGCTTTGTATGCCTATCTGATTGGGATGTAATATGGATGGAAATAGGATGAAAATGGAAGATTACCTGAGTATTGAATAGAAACAGAAGGAGAAATTATGCATGCAATTGTAGACGCTAAGGTATACATACATACAGCAATGAAAATACGGAGGAAAGTTTGCCATCAGAGACACGCCAATGGGATGTATAAAAAGATGCGATTTCAAATTACGAAATGGGATGTACTACCGAGTAAAAGATATCTTCCGCGAACTAAAAGTAGACGCTTTCTTATTGTGTTGCAGATGAACCTTTTTCAACATTTCAAATCTTCCGACTGGACACCTCTAAAGATAATATTATTTTCTGGCACATGACACGAATAAAGTAATATTTTAGCCATCTGTTATCCTATTTTGAAATAGATGAAATAAATCATTAACTATCTATATACGGTATAATTTGTATTGCATATGAAAACGCTCATGCGCATAACATACTGATCTTCTTCACTCAATGTCGTCCACTGACCAAAATCCAACTACTTTTTTCCTTGTTAATTTATATATTAATGTGAACATGTGTTCCTTATTTTATCAAGAAACTTCATGACTAAAGTCTCCTAGCATCTGTTCTCGAAAAACGGTAAAAACGAAACAAAGAATAAAACGCAAGCGCCAACTGCATCTTCTAGTAAACTTCCTTTCTTACTGTCACTACTGTTAATCTTACGACTTGGCACTTTCAATGCCACTTCCTTAACCATCATTTAAGACAAGATCATCAATAAAAGTGTAACAGCAGCTGACGAACATGCAGGTTAATTGGCAGTATGGCTCACCTTGACAATCTGTTGCGATCTACACCGTATTTATTTCCTTAATAAGATTTTTTTATGAAACATCCATGAAAGAGAAAAGAGGTTGAAACAACAACCATTCTCATCCTCAACCAATACAAAAAAAGAGCTCTCTTTGTTTATGAAGTGCAAGCATTGTAGAATAAAAAACTCCGCCAAAATATTTCATTGTTTTACCAAGTCATTCACATCCACTCATATAGCAAGCTAAACAAACAAGGAATTCCGATCACAGGAG
>JAAXOA010001108.1:0-17393 GCA_036561885.1 Salina celebensis
TACATCCAAAGTTTTATTGTGAATGTGATATATTATTTCATTTTTTCTCCTTTCTGGAAAACTAAAACTCAAGGAAACTCGGTAAAAGTTTTTGAAAGGGCGGCCGTTCTAGCTACAAACTTATGCTATAGCGCTTTCGTCGGTTGTAGAAAAAGAAGAAGGAAGTAAGACCTAAAATAAGGATCATTACTCGTTTCATTCCTTCTCTTGCAAGTTTTTTTTTTCCTCTCATTTTTCACCGCGAAACGAACGAACCAAGTTGACTGGAGTATGAGTGAAAAATTCACCAACTTCCATATGGACTGCCTGCAGAACACGGGAAAAGGAGATAGAAACGGATGAATTTTTTGTACAAATGGAAGTTATTGTCGGAACAATGTACTCATAATACAGGAGACAAGACTGTGGCTACATAAATTGTTACTTTTTTTAGAAAAGAGCTAAACGTAGCGTAAATCGGCAAGAGCAAAAGGTCTTGTTGGAAATCCCAAAAAAAAAGAACAAGACGGTAGTAGCAGGAAGAGGAAACTGCTTGAGCAATCTGATGCAAGTGTAGTATTAAATGGAAACAATAAATAAAAAAAAGGGACTTCTCTACAAACAAACACACGAGGAAAATATTTTCGTAGATGGTTGATTGTGGTGATGTTGGTGGCAGACGCTTTTCTGTTTCTGCTGGTCGAACTTTTCTTCCTGAAAAAGACCTAAAAGAAAACATTTTTACAAAGAAAGCAAACGAAAAAAAATTCTTTTTTGTTTTAAAAAAACAACATAAAAACGAGTAAAGTAAATAAAATATGCAAAAATATTTGAAGACGTGATGGGTTGGAACCAACGACCAGTGAGAAAGATATGACAGTTTTATTAATATTATGGAAAATAAAACAGAAATCAGCATGCAAAATCCTAAACGGCCCACGAAGAAAACGGCGATATGTTTTTTTCTTTAAGACGGCTTCACCATTTAAAAATATATTTTGGCAGGATATTCTCTTAGTTCGTTGCTCTATTTACGAGTTTATTTTGCGTCTGGTAATCTCTGCGAAAAAATCTCGGTGCGTAAAGAACATTACTTTTAAAATCAAGTAGGCCTGTTTTGTTTCTTATGAATAACAAAAATCCATTTTCTTTGTTGGATGAGCTCAAAAGTTTGGTTGGCTTTTATAGCAATTTTTGTTCTTCAAGTCGTTGTCGTATGCATTCATTTTATTTTAGCTGTTGAGAAAATCTCTTTAAAAAATGGTCTTCAAATGGCTTCCAGTTTACATGATTTTTCAACAGTTTCATTTTATCATGTGTGTAACTTGTACCCAGCATGTTCTCCTTTACATTTTATTCTAGCTGTTGAGAAAATCTCTTTAAAAAATGGTCTTCAAATGGCTTCCAGTTTACATGATTTTTCAACAGTTTCATTTTATCATGTGTGTAACTTGTACCCAGCTTGTTCTCTTTTTTTATGCAGACATTTTAAGTATAATATTCCCAGTGTGAGATTCCTCTTTGGGATGTTGTTACTTTTCATATTAATATTAGTACATGAAAATGTTATCATATTTTTACGTCTGCTTCAGTAACAATGTGCATAAAGTAGTTGTACATGAACCTCAATGGGCTGTTTTAACAGTAGCAAAATAAAATCACAGCAACAATAATTGTATTAGACTTGATTGGCTCGCGTGCAACTAAAGATGTCTGTAAGTGAGCGTTATATCTTTTTTCTGGTAGGGAGCTCATTTTTTTGCCAACTTGACTTGGGTAATTTTTGCCTCTTGGCTTTTCTGGTGACTACCATTTTACTGCCGTTTTTACAACTTCCCATCTCTCTCTCAAGATAAAACCCTGGATACTGGGTGTATACATTTTCTATATCAAGTGACGACAACATAACCGTTTCTATTACAAAAAAACAAAATAGATACTTCTCTTGGGAAAGTGATGGCAATGTGGCAATCATGATGATAGCGATGATCCTACCATGTCACTAATATAATAGCATTCTATTTCACCATCCCTCTTGTCTAGAAACTTATCAAAAAGCTATGCTGAAATACAGGAGTTTTTTTTTGGCCCACACTGATTTCGTGTGGATGCAAATTTTTACCATTATAGTCGTCATAAATTAGGGAGTAAACGTGTTTCCAAAATTACTTTTGCTTTTTCAGAGAGTAATCTGTTTACAACAGTGCAAAAGCGGAAATATCATGATAGCATCTTTCAGTTGAACAAAGTCTCTAGTGGTTCGGTTAGCAAAATGTTTAGGCATTGTGTTTGTGAGTATTTCTAACCAATTTTGTTTGACATCGATTGTTCATGAAGTTGTTGCGAAATGATTAATAATTTGATGATAAGTGCACTGTTTTTCATTACGCCCATAAAAATGTATATAGCTGATGGCCCTTCTTGCACTGATTGCCTCGCGATAAACAGAACGAATCATAAAAAGGAAACTTCCAACTTCTAGAGGAGCTTTTTTGTTTGTTTTCCTCAACAATAACTACTACAACAAACTAATTTGTTAAACAAATTCAAGAACTCTTTTCCATTTGGTTTCATAATGATTTCATTTTTGGCCACCAAATGATTTTCCCTTTTACTAGCAACTACTTCCAGAGAAAGAAAAAATATTGCTGATGATGTTGTCGATGTGTTTTGTTTAGAGTCAAACGTGCACTTTGTTGTTATTACTCCACAGCTATATTATTACAGCCAACTGGAGGAATGCAAGTGTATCGGTAGCTAAAACGGATGAAGTAACTCCAGAAAACTAGGTCGTGAGCTTAAATACACAATTTTCTACAATCAAACTGGCTACTCGGGAGAAAGTTGGCCGTGGTATGGGTCTCGTAGTGCATATAATATCTATTGCACAAAAAACACCCTTAGCTTACTTTACCAGTGCTACTGGAGCAGTACAAAAAAATGTTAAATGATCCAGCTCCAGTCTATGACGTGTCCTGGATTTTGAACGAATAAGCTGTACACATAGCGTGACTGAAACGCGTTACTAACTTTTTGGTGTCTAACTTCCATACGTGATTTGATAGACAAAAACTAGTGTAAATGGCAAGATACACACAAAAAATATATAAAAATTCTGTGTGCAAAAATGCACATGCGGTATGTTTTATACCGAAAAGGCAGGCGTTTATCATTGAATTTTTATGCCTTCATGAAAAAGTATGTATCGACCTGATGTGTACTTTTTGTTGTTGATGAAAAAAATATTTAATGCGTGCTGCGAGTCGTGTGTGTGAGACATGTTATTTTGAATGTGTCTCCAGAGTCGTACTACCGGTTTAAATAGTACGTTTGCTGCATTATTAACACGAAAACAACATGCTGACAAGGTACATTATGCTTCGCAAAAAAATATGACGAGAAGAGTTAGAGAAACTGTTGTGATGATAAATGGAGATATGTTAAAAATTTTCGCAACTGGGTTGTATGAGCGTGTAGAGGACAATGAAAAATTGTGTTTTAAGAAAGAATATCTTAGCAAAAAGTCAGAAACACGGTAGAAATGCTAAATAACAGGTGTATCGGTAGAGGAAACATGGAAAGTTAGCGTTTAGCTCGCTGTATTCTTGTGCCCTGAGTACTGAAATTCTTGCGTAACCTTCCCTGCTGAACACTTTTCCGTTTGGAAGCATTTTTGTCGACAAAAATGAAAGTGGTCCTTTTCCCTTTTCGAGGAGGACTCAAACTGGTGTCGACGTAATCCGTGAGGAGCCGAGTGAAAACTGGAACTAGTGAAAGAAACCAAGATGCAATTTATTATATCAACAACAACGTGTGACGTTCATCCTTTGTCTGGGAAAGCGTCTAAGAGCTGGTCTTTTATTGTTGAGAGTTACGATGCAAAAAAAAAAACCTGTAAATCTTTCATTCTACACCGTATGGAAGCGATTTTATGCACCGAATTTTTCGGATGTTTAAACTTAGGCTACTTTACAGGCCATCCTGTCTCAATTTCCGATCAGTATGCAAAAAAGTGGATTTATTGTGGAAGGAGATGTCCACCAGGTAGTATTGAACATTTGCTCTGTAATTATCATATAAAGCATTAATTTGTCAGCATTGGTGATTTCGTTAATCTTATCAAGACAAAGAGGATTATAAAAAAACTATTTGTGAAAAAATGCTTCAAACTAGCAAATACAAAAACCAATCCATATAAGTTGTCAGCAATAATCGTTTAAACTAAATTGGATCAGATAAAAAGTTCAAATTGGGTGCTAGAAAAGAAAAAAATTGCAGAGCTAGCTTAGTTTTGCATTTCAAATGGACTGCATATTTGCGAGTAATGAGCCATCTCAATTACATCTAGTTTTCTCATAAAAAAAAGACTGAGGAGTTGTGCTATGTGACTGATTTTTAAGTGCACTTGATTACGATTTAATCATCACTGTATCACTTAAACTGTCGCAGAGACGGCTTATGGAAAGGTCGTCCATATAAAAAAAATTACACTCAGCTACTACAATCATTGTCTTTGATCATGATCCTGTGGAAATAACAGAGTTTTCATGGACAATAACACGCGCAGGCACCTTGATAATGTTTCACCACTCGCGGCTGCTACTGCTAATCGTAATCATCATCAGAAAGATAAACACAATCCATGACTGCCAATTTGGCAAGTAAATATGTTCTCACCAAGAGGTTTTTGTTGATTTTTTATTTCTCGCGACAGATAAAAAGCAGATGAAGCGGTGTGGGCATAGCATGAGCTCAGTTTTTTTTATTTTGATTTATTCTTTTTAAAGAGTTGATTATTCCTAAAAATGTTTAAAAATCTATTTTCCGTGTATTTAAAACCAGCTAAGAGATCAACAATAAATAAAGTTAATGTAAGAATAATAAACAACACTTGTTATAGACAATCCTGACAAGGATTAGCATTTTAATCGTAAACTTGGGTCAGTTTCTTGTGCAGTTCACTATTGTGAACAGGTTTTTTTGAAAAAAGAAGGAGTTGTAAAGATCTCTGGAGTTTGATTGGGTTGGGTCAGAAAAGTTACGACATTGAGGTGGAAATTACATTATCATGTCACGTACCTAGTTTAGTATACCAACATAATTAATACAATTATCATAACAAGATTTTGGTGACAAGATTTCTACCATGTGTGAAAAAAAATTCATCGGGATCTGCGAACCGTGCGCTAGCGAATTTACAGGAATGATTAGCACTTATTTTCGGTTTCTCAAATAAAAAAGAGTGACACGTTGGTGCATCTGCATTCTATACAGGATTACAGTTTAGACAGTAGTCACGGGGTGAAGTTGGACAGCCTTGAAGCTGACAATGTCCATGTGTATCATTTCAGAAAAAATGGAGTGATGGCTTAGTTTATTTGTGTTAATGTTTTTTCAAAAACTGACTCAATTTCAAAGGAAATCATCATGGAAGAGTATGAATCTGAATATAACGTTTCTTATCTTGTGGACGGTCTCTCCAACATGACTAACTTTTCTACGAATTCGTCCACGGAGCTGCCTGAGGAAGCTCCATTTCCAGGTTTTCCAATAGGATTCCAAATTTCAGCCCATATC
Source organism: Salina celebensis (assembly GCA_036561885.1). Taxonomy (NCBI): domain Eukaryota; kingdom Metazoa; phylum Arthropoda; class Collembola; order Entomobryomorpha; family Paronellidae; genus Salina; species Salina celebensis. The sequence continues at coordinate 5,557 of JAAXOA010001108.1, forward strand.
ATATACAATTTGGTCATGGTGTTTGGTCTGATTGGAAATGGCTGTGTACTCCTGATTTTTACTTTACGAAAACGACCTTTCCGAAAGTTTCCTACGCCACTGTTAGCTAACTTGGCTGTTGCGGATCTTCTCATCACTGTTTTCTGTTTGGAGACGGGTTATCTATTGATAATCTGGCAGTACTGGCCTTTTGGAAAATTCCTGTGTTTTGCTTTAAGCCCGGTGAAACCAATCGGAGTTTTTGTGAGCTGCTATACTCTGATTGCTCTGTCAGTGGATAGATACTTGGGAGTCAAAAATCCACTTCAGATTGGAGTCTTATCCAAGGAAAAAGTGAAATGGACTATAATTATTATTTGGATTTTGGCCATTTCAACAAGCTTCCCAATAGGGTTCTACACAACCTATGAAATTCATCATGAGTCTGGGCTTCCGAGATGTGGAGAGGTAAAGAAAGAATGCTAAAACAGTAAAATTGTAAAATATGTTGTTATTACTTTTTTGGAATCAATACACAATACTTATGATGAAAACTATTTTGCTTGGATTATTTGAACAGTATGCTTGGAAGTCAGAAACAGACGAGATGATTTATGATTTAGTTTTGATTTGCTTACAATTCTTTATACCCGTTGTGGTCCTTCTCTATACCTACACGAGAATCTCAATAGTTGTCTGGAAAAATCGGTCTTTACGTCATAGACTGAGTCAAGGCACGTCTCCTCGCCAAAAAGGTCTTCGGGTATGAGTTTACAGAGAAAAAAAAACAGTTATTTCCGTTTTTATTTTTTCATATTTTAACTTTATGTATGAATTTTCCACAGACAATCCGAATGTCTATGATGGTCGTTTTTGGATATGTTTTTGCATGGCTGCCTCTCAACGTTGCTACTCTTCTCCACAAATACAACGACGCCATGGGGGAATCTGATACATTCCCGTATTTTTTCGTTGGCTGCCATTTACTTGCCATGTCCCATTCTGTTTATAATCCGATTATTTACTTTTGGTTGAATGAATCCTTCAGAACTACCGCACTAGAGTTGTTTTGTAGCAAGAAAATGTTAGAAAGAAGACGTCTCGACTCTGCCCTTTTTTCATGGAGAACAAGCGGTGCATACGCGTCCAATGTGAGAACCTCTTCTGTCAACGGTGGTAGACGAACCAGTGGTGGACGTACCAAATTAGCATCAACATCTGAATCTGCAATGTCATTTCCTGTGTCACCCCTCGCCCGTCTGCCTCAAAATAGTATGGATCAGTCGGCAAATGATGTCGAAGAAGAAATCATGATTGTCCATGACGACACCGATTTTCTCACAAATAAAAATGACACAAAAGAAGCTCTTCCTCTGGATTGAATAATTTTTATTCTGGTTTTTATGAAAAACAAATGGAAATGAGTGTCATTTTATGGATATCTATCTATGTAAAAAAAATCAAGTTTTAAATGTTGGGTTGACCGACTCGCTTCTGCTTTTAGAACGAGTGAGCGACCTCCCAAAAATCATTGTTTGCCGTTCTTTTTGTAGTCTTCTTCGTCTCACGCAACAAGCTATTATTGCAATGAGGATGATTATGAATAAGAGTGCACCAATAACAATCCCAGCAATTTCTCCAGGATGCAAATCCTGGAGCTCTCGGACATCTACAATACAAACTTGTGTTTGGGGGAACAAAAGATCCCAAGCTATAAACTCGACAATGGGATTGCAACATGACGACTTAACGTAAACCCGAACCCGCGGATGATTTCCAGGATAAACCAACAAGTCTCCAGGATGGGAAGTAATTTTGGAAAAGCCATTGTTTATAATTGTTGCATAAGCTGTCCACTCATGCCGGAAGCACTCGTCTGGAGCAGTGCGGTAGCGACATGTTCCGTATACTTCGCGTTCAAAACATAACGATGCTGGAGCACCCGGTCCGGATCCAAAATCCTGTCAATGTTTATAATTATAGTTTGACAATTTCGCATCTGTTTTTACTTTATGTACCTAAAAAACCTGAAATAAACAGTCAACTTACGAACGTTCTTGCTTGGCCATTTTGTCTTTTGTCCCGAACTGAAGAAGAAGAATTTATAGAATAATTAGATCCAATTACTAGATTGGCCTTGATTGCTGGGCTGCACTTTATCCAATTGAATTCCTAATACTGATCGCAGTTGAGTTAAAATAGTTACTATGCAACTAATGGAAAAGTAATGGCACAAAGTGAACTTCATCTTGAAACTGAAAGTGGTTTGGAAGTGTGAAAAACAGAAAGTTGATTTGAAATATGTAGCTATTATTTAAAACGATTAATTTATTCACTCTTGCAACTGCAGTTTCAACAATCAAACTTAGAATGCCATTACGTGAGAGAAATTGAGGATTATAGAAGATATTTTTTGACATTGCACTACGTGTGTGCGACAGTGAGAAAGATGTGGGCCAAATAAATAAGAATCGTTATGTCACCGAACGTACTAGTCATATCACTAAGTAGATTATGTATTGAATATATTAATTTAATGACTATCCCATCTAGGTTAGGTTCAAAAGCATACTTAAAATGCGCATATATCATCTTATCATCACGAAATTATGTATTTTACAGGTAGAATATAAATGAGGCATTCCAGAAAGAATAGCTGCAAAAACCGGATGTATTACCCAACAAAACGTTGTTACTATGAAAACTGATTAAACCTTGTGGTTTAAAACATTATCATGGTGGTATAATGTGTAGTGTATTAAGTGTACGCGTATTGTAGCTGTTTAAAAACTTTATGAATGCCTAATAACGACAATAGTGTCAGTAATAGTAAACAATATGAGTAATTAATGAGAAGTAATATATTTCTCGTGAATCCATTTTCAACTAAAATCCCAGTGTGATGTAATTTACAACTGGGACAGTTAGCTTACAAGGCGTATAGCTGCAAAAACCGGATGTATTACCCAACAAAACGTTGTTACTATGAAAACTGATTAAACCTTGTGGTTTAAAACATTATCATGGTGGTATAATGTGTAGAGTGTAGTGTATTAAGTGTACGCGTATTGTAGGTTTAAAAACCTCATGTATGTCTAATAACGACAATATTGTCGGTAATAGTAAACAATATGAGTAATTAATGAGAAGCAATATATTTCTCGTGAATCCATTTTCAACTAAAATCCCAGTGTGATGTAATTTACAACTGGGACAGTTAGCTTACAAGGCGTGTTCCCGCATTCAAACTAAGCAAGTATACCGTATCGCGATGAGTGAATCATGTTTCCGTTTGCTTATAGATATTCATAATAAGCTTCGTTTTGTATCCGTCATAAACACATTTTGTAAATAAATCCATCATCGATAGTCTTTACTTAAGGACTTAAGTTATCTTTAAATAACCTCTGACGAATTCTCAAAAAATTCATGTATCACGAACTCAAACTTCATTTTACTCGCGACCGACAAAAGCTTCTTTGCTGATTATAATAAAAACAAGTTTATTGAATGATGAACAACGTTTTTTCATGTCTTGGCTCATTGTGGCAATAAAGATTAGCGAGCTATCCATGACCACTTTTACTTTCTCCGTGTACGTGAGCTTCCCCAGTTGAACTTACGTAGAGAATATCTAAATATTTGCCCAAAGATGACTGTCAAATTTCACACATTTGTATTTCAAGGACTATTTTTTAGTCTACTCAAAAAGCTAATATGCAATGTATCAACTATCAACTCATAAAAGACAGCTCGCATTCCTGGAACTCACATTGTAACAAATTGCTGACGTTTAAAACTCATCTCAGCGTTGGAATTACATGACTACAAGAGTTATTTTCCAGAACTACCAGAATCCAAGTCAGAGTGAGTCGGATATTTTATCTGATGTGTGGATTTTATGCTATCAACTTATGTAAATGCTAGAGCTTTATTTAACAGCAACAAAAAACGACTAGTGTTTGTATTTAAGCTGTGGAACGACGCTCCTGACACTTCTCGCTGTATGAAACATGCTGTGAAGCGTACACTAAAACAGTTTGATAGCAAAGCGACCAAAGCTGGCTTCCGCTTTTGACAGCCTATGTAGTCAAAAAGAGGATCAAGATAGGAAGTGAAACGGAAAGGATTTGAGAAGCAATCTTGCCATAATGATAAGACAGAGATGATGCTACAGATCGCTTGGAAAAGTATGTGTGAAATGTATGCATTTATTCGTTGTATTGCATATAAAAGACAACACCAGCTGCGCCGTTATAACAGAAATCTGAGTTGTTTTTTGTATATATATGAGGGAATAGTGAGGTAAACTGACTGCAAACAATCAACTCTGTTGGAATGTCATTAAGACTAGAAAAGGAGATAAAGATGGAGCCTGTAGTTCCATTGGAAGACATTTCGTGTCTTCTCTGGCACAATGGAATGCTCTTCACAACTGTCACGAGTAATTACGATACTTCCACAGGATGTAATGGAAAGGTTCATGTGAGTCAATTTTATCTGGGATGATATAATATCTAGGCATGTATATTTTTTGGTGTAACACATTATATCAATTTGGTAAGGGGAGGAAAAGGTACTTAAGATTACACTTCCTTTTTCCTATAACATAAGATAAAATCAAGAATCTTGCGAAAGATGTGAGTTTATGAAGGAAAATTTTTTATATACTGATTTGCAGGCATTGGACAAGGATTTGAAGAAAATTGGGGAATTTCAAGCTCATAAATATGGCATCTATCACATGTGTGCTGGTCCTGGTGACACAATTTACACGTGTGCATCTGACTCGACGATTATGTCATTGGAAATTTTCGTTAGAAGAGTTTTCATCAGGTTCGCAAGGAAAGTTTTGTCTTCTAAGTGAGCTGAAAGGTCATATGGAACCACCATGGAAAATGCAATTTTTTAATAACCGGTTGTACTCAGCAGACGAGATGGGAGAGGTATCAGCTTACAGCCAATGCACACTATAGGCAAATTGTAAACTAGTAATATAATCTAGGGGTATTTTGAAACAGATAAGAGTTTGGGAGAATGATTGCTGTAAAGGAATTCTGGAAACATACGAGGAAATTTGGGACATGGTGGTGCTTCCAAAACTCATTTTAACTGTGAGAAATCTAGATGTTACTGTAACAACAGTGCCGTTGATGGTATCACATTTCATTGACATGTTTTGTATGTTGCTATGGGTTTCTTTATGCTATTGGATGGTATTTTTTAATAGGCCAACGGAAAGCTTGTTCAGTACAAAACACTATACCGGGCCGTGGTCCACTGTTTGTATCCAGGAGACAAAGTTTTCTGTCTTCACCGAGCGACTTTTGACATAATGTTGTACTCATTGAAAGATAATGGCAATTGGCAATCCATTAATTACTTCATTATCTGTACGTAACTAACGTAACAAAGTTATAAACTAGCATGTTTCATGTGTGTAGCTATGAGTAAAAGTAATTGATTGATTTGCTTTTAATATTATAGGACCACTGCTCATTAGTTAACGCGTTTGTTGGCTGTGAAGATATTCTATTCAGTGGGGACTATGATGGGAAAATAATTGTTTGGGATTTGCTTAACCTGACAAAATCCTCAGAACTGGATTTAAAACAGAATGAGTTGCATTAATGCAATGACTTATGACTTTGCCAGAGATATCCTTTATGTTGCTCAAGAAGGAAAGAACTTGGCCAAATACATACATGCATAGCTCAAACTAATACAATGTTTTGATATTTTGAATAAAAATTTGAAATTGCATGAATATTTTCCAATACAACATTTGAAGTTGCATCAATGTGTTTTGGAAATGTTGGACTGTATCCAAATTAGTGCTTTGAAATATGACTTGCTCGAGAATTTTCTGTGACGACTTTTATTTCGTTCCGGTAGAGCTATTTCGCATAACGTTTTGAAGCACGTGCGCTAAAAATAGTTTTCCCGAATGATCCATGCAAGCAGTTCCATAGAGTTACTTTACTAGGTAGATCTATCCAAAATCCAAACAGTTGCTGTAACAGTCTCTACCCTGTTGTAAGCCCATCTATACAATTAGGCAATTAACTATCAAAAATACTGTCAATTACTTAAGTAAAAAGTGTGGTGACTTTTTGGAGGGACACCGTTGACAGATGCAACTAGTTTGTAAACTAGCTGAGGAACATAAAGTTCCCGGTGAAGACTGGGAAAGTCTTGTGTGGCACAACGGAAAACTATTCAGTGGAAGTACTTCAAATGGAAATGTAAAGGTATGGAAGTTAGTGACTATTCCAAAAAAACGATTAAAAACGGAGTAAAAAATTAAATTATTGATTTTTGCTTACATTGAAAGGTTTGGACTGAGGATCTCAAACCGATTACAGAGTTTACTGCCCACGACTTTCCGATTTATGATATCACAGCAGGAAATGGTAAAACGTTATTTACATCGTCTACTGACAATACCATAAAGCACTGGGAGGAGACAGACGACGGCCGTAGTTTCCGTTTGTTGACAAACCTTGGAAGGTCACTTGGCTCCACCACGAAAACTCGTATTCCACAATGGAAAGTTATACTCTGGTGATGAAAAAGGGGATGTGAAAGTGTGGCAGGATGGAAGCTGCATGGGGACTATTGAAACCCTAGAGGAAATTTGGTACATGGATGTGGCCAGTGAAAAGGAGCTGGTAACTGCGAGAAACGTAGATGTCACCGTGTTTTCTATATCCGAACGGGGTATGTCCAGGGTCCACAACCTTATAAAATAGATGATGACATAATCATATATTTAGTGTGTTGAAATTGGATATTTTTTTGTAGATGGGAAAGTGCGTGGATCCGTGCAAAATTCCATTCCAGGTCGATCTCCGGTCCACGTCACGAGAGGAGGACAGTTATGCTGTGTTGACAGAACAGAAAATGTTATTAACGTTCATAACCAAGCCAAGTCGGGAAACCCTTTGCTCGGCAAATTGAAAGGCCACGAAGCTATTATAAATGCGATTACGTCCTTTGGGGAAACTTTAAATTACTGGTGGATGGGATAAAAGTGTTATAGCTTGGAAACTCCACCAGCTGGATAAACCTGGAGAGAAAGTTCTCTTGGATGGGTACATCAACGTAATAGCTGTGGGCCCGGATGGAACCATTTATGCAGCTGGAGAGAACAAGTTTATTACTTGTTTACGCATTTGAGGAAATATCCTCTCCAGAACGGATCCCATATGGCCAGTTTTGTTTCAGTATTTTGCAAACAGTATAGATACATTAACCGATTTAATTAATTGTCAGACTGAGTAATCAAATAAAAATGATAAATAAAAACGGGTAACACAATGTACATTTTAATCTATTTTGCTTTTGGAATATGAGTAGTCTACAAAGAGATTCATACAGACAACATAATTTGTTTTGTAAGTCTAACAATTACAACGATTAGGTGCGACGCAGGCGAAGGACGTATGGCTTTTGGATCATTTTATGGCAACAGAACAGCTTTCTTCATATTAAAACACTTTTATCCATTCATGCTACCATTCTAAAGCTTTTTGCGGAGATGGCGAAACTTTCCCAAGATAACCACAAAAGTTTTTTGCATAGACTTTAGAGTAAACTGCTCTGGATCCCATACAATTTTGAGCTTCACAAGCAAATATTCCGAGCAGTGTTTCAGGCTCTTTAGACCGCGCTTTAATTGTTNTATTCCGAGCAGTGTTTCAGGCTCTTTAGACCGCGCTTTAATTGTTAGGGAAGCTCCTTCCAAAATTTGAGAGCCGTCTTTATACCAGCGTAGGCTTGGTGTGGGTTTTCCTTTCACCTACAAAATGAGAAGAATAAAAAAAGTTGGTGTGTTACAACTCATAAAATCTAGCTTTAGGATACTTTTATACGGGTGACCATAACCGCACTCACCTCACACTCCAATGATATTGTTCCATTGTCCCAGAGACAACCACGGAGGCCACTTATAAATTCTGGTGGTGAGAATACAGGTGGACCTGCAATAAAAATCGGACTTTTTTATATGCACAATTTTGTTTTTATATGAACAGAGTATTAAAATTAATTCTCTTTGTTCAATATTTGCTATACAACTTACAAGTAACATGCAAAATGCAACAGCATGACATTCCCCCCGCAGTATTTTCCGCTCGACAAGTCCACTGGCCTTCATCTTTAGGACTTACTTGGTCAATTTGAACACAATGAAAATCACCCTTCCTGGAGAAAATGGTGGCGGTCTGATTCTGAGATAGGGAACCCGTTATGGTACCAGCTAATCTAAAAGCCATCCAGAATCTTGATAAAAACAAATATACATTCACTTCCACAAATAAACATCTTAACAAATATTACAATCTTTCCCGTACATTTAAACTGTTGGAAGTGTTTAACAATTGCACAACAAACTTTGCCGAGCTCCCAGCAATAACATCGATATCTACCAAGGACGTCTTAAACTCAGGGGGTATCTCTGAAGAAGGAGAGACCACAACGGGTGCTATCGAAGACACTTGCCCACTACTTTTTATCGTTTCTGTCGAATTCATCGCGAGTCGAGGAAAAAAAAATCGAAAAACAAGAAATTCTCTATAAAAAATATTGAATCAGCTTAAAAAGGCAATTTTGTTTCTTCCGGTTGAAGCAAAAAGCGAAGCACTTTACGGGCTTATCCTATTCAAGCTATTTTTCGCAAGACAAAAAAAGTAATTTGAAGCGGTACATGGAACTAAATCGCATGATTCTAATTATTTTCTTTCCTCTGTGTTTTTTTATTTTCGTAGACCAAGCCAAAAGACATCCGTTTGGCCTACAAATTTTTATTCTTAACATTCATGTCGCTTTTTTCGCTTTGGCAGGGTATAGCCGTTTAAAAACTGCTAGTGAGTGAGTGTAATAATAGGATGTAGAAGATGCAATAAGGCTAAAATAAACGGCAAGGTGAACATCTAACGGCTGGCTATACGTCTATTTTTTAAAAACCATGTGGCTAGTCAAAGGGAAATGGAAGTTGGAGATGTTTTTTGTGTGTAACGCACAACAAACAAGCTAATTTCAGAACTTACTTGAGAATATCGGTGTATCATCATTTCATGAGAGGGAAGAGATACGACTGGCTAACTGGTAAGCTATGTGCTTTCCGAACAGAGCTTCTCGAGCTTGTTCAACAGCGTCCATGGCTTAGAGTTGGGTAAAAAAGAGTCGTGACGCTGTGCTTAATGAATGGGCTGAAGATGTCACCAAAGCTTTTTAAATGTGAGAGTAACATATTTCAAAAAGGCGACAAGGGAAGGACATAAAAAAGATTTGTAGCGTGTCGGATCAAGAGCAATTATGCTAGAAAGAAAATGAAGAGAATTACGCAAATGAGATGGAGAGAGACGAAAAAAAATCTAACGAAAAGGAAAGAGAATCTGCAATGGCGGGTGGTACTCAGGTTTCAGAACAAGATGGTTTCGAAAACAAAGAAATAAGTAATGAGCTACTTACTAAAGTGTGTAAATAAATTTCACTGCTAATGGTGCACTTCCCTATTGCATAAATTAAATGCAGTTAATCAGTGGACTTGACAAGTTTCCATCTCCAAAAATAGTCATTTTTGACAAAAGAGGAAGTCAAAATTTGATACATCACACTAAATTGTGTTTTACAATGGTTTTGTTTTCTTAGATCTTACATAATAATTTTCATTCAAAAGAACTCGAATCACTCGAATGGGATGCTTGATACTTTTTTCTACAAACAAAGACATCGAATTTCTCATGATGGTGAGGTTTGTTGTAGACGTGTAAGGCCATCTGTGGTAGTGCATGAAGAAGCGTGTAGACCAGTTTTGGTGGCACTTTCGGCTCATTTCAAGTTTGTGCATGCCATACGGCAATAACATTGGCTCAATTGGTTCTCTTGTGAGAAGTGTGCACCAAGGCATTACCTGTTTGTGTATTGTGGTAAATTTTTCGTTCCAGGTTAATTGTTCAAACAATTTTAATTGGAGTGGTAAGTTATTTATAAATTGGAAAGTATGTAGTGCCTGGATTTTTGGAAAACAAGAAGAATATTGGTGGTTTACAGTGAATGTGAGTAAACTTTAATGAAATGGTGTTGTGTTATCTTTCAGGGATATCATGTCGTTGACGAAATACCCATCGTCGGTCAAGGATGTTGACCAGCACAAGTTTGTGCGGGCCTTCGCTCAGTTTTTGAAGAAGTAAGTTTTGTGAAATGAACTTTTTTAACCTTGACTTCTGGATGTTTTGGAAGTGTTTAATTTCATGCATTATGCGTTAAAGTGAAAGATTTCTAATTGGGGTGTGTAATTTTGTTTTTGTAGGTCTGGAAAGCTGAAGGTTCCTGAATGGGTCGACCTCGTTAAAACTTCCAAGTCTAAGGAATTGGCTCCCTACGACGAGGACTGGTTTTACATCAGATGTGCAGCCATCGCTCGCCATTTATATGTTAGGTCACCAATCGGAACCAACACCGTCACCAAGCTTTTCGGACGTGAGTTAATTGTCATTTCAAATATAAACTATGGTGAAAAAACATACAGTACAATGTGCTGTATTTTCATCTTATTGTTTTTTTTGTGTGTTTAGAGCGCAAGAGCAACGGAAGCAGCCCCAGTCATTTCTGCAGGGGATCTGGTTCAGTAGCCCGTAAGGCATTGCAGGCTTTGGAGGGAATCAAATTGGTAGAGAAGGTTCCAGACGCTGCTGGAAGGCGACTCAGTTCTCAGGGAAGGAGAGATTTAGACAGAATTGCTGCCCAACTTAAACACAAGAAAGAAAGTGCTTAAGTTATGTTTTTCATGATTTTCCATCAATAAAGCGACTTACAAAACATAATTTCCAGTGATCATGTGAACTATTATTTCATATTCCATACTAAAATCATGCGTGTATAATCAGTACTTAAGATTAAAGATGAGAAGCCGTGTCCACTCGTACAACTAATCAGGCTAAGCGTTTTCCCGACATCGCAAATCGCAACAGGGGTAAACTTAAAGATGAAGCATATGAATTGTAACATTGAGTTGAAATAGACTTAAAATTTGTTGGTTCATCAATGATATTCTCCATTTCGACTATTTTAGATTTTAGTCGTCTATTGGATTTAGCATGCGCATACTTTGCACGTAGATTTGCTCCAGTTTCCCACATGAACATCCAATTTAGGTTATACGTTAATATTTATTTTCTAAAAATATGTGCATGTGGCGCATCCGAAAAAGATTTACTAGACACAATGTTACAAAATGTAAAATATAAATGTGAGCTAGTTGTAGGTACGATATTCTTATTTGCTGCAGTAGAATTTTGCAAGAAAATTATTTTTACATGCAAATAGCTGGTGTCTAACTAAGTTATTGAAAAATATTTCATTTTATTACCTGATGACCTGTTTTCATCCAAATCATGTCTCCTTCCATGTGTATATGCAATTTTGCCAAAGAAAATAGATTGCATCACACACAGTGACAGTTAACAGTGACACATTTCATTTCAAAACTAAGCCCTTCAATTCATAATTTGTCGTTATGGGAATCATCACATAATTCTTTGTGTCTTTACAATGCGTCTACACCCTGCTCGAATTGTCAACTACCGACGATAGTTAACGAAAACAATATCACAGTTTTTTATTTCTACTGGCGACTTCTCCTTATAGCCTAGGAGGAACTGGAATCTAGCAATGGAAAATGGAACCAATTTGTCCCTTCATAATTTTTGCATGAGAACTTTTTTTATTAATGTTCAACCTAAATCGCTTCAAGGTTCATACTTCATACCAACCATCAATCTCAAAGCTTTCCATTACTGGCTACACTGAATCTAATTATTAAGGAACTTTAGTTTCTTATTAATTTTACTAAA
>JAAXOA010001109.1:0-17389 GCA_036561885.1 Salina celebensis
AAAAAACTTCAGTTCACTGTCAAATTCCTAAAATATCGAGACAAAGACCTTGCGGCTATTTTGGCAGCGTGGTTGTGTAATGTAGTAGTAATCCATGATTAAATTAGCGGTTCCAAATTATTTTTAGTTTGCTACCTACCAGTTACATAACAATTGTTACAGTATTCATGCAAGTATAGTAATGCATTGTTAATTAAAGCAGTGTCCTCGCCAAACTGAACTTGAACGCTAACCCAATGCGAGAGAGCTTATCCCTATACAAAACGGCAATCCTTGGAAATGATTGTCGTAAGCTATAAATCATACAGGTGCAACTGGTTTAATTCGTCTAGTCGAGTGTATGGTTTCATGTCAATGTATAAAATCCACCTTTTCTGGGCATGTATGCATAATATCTTTAAAAAAAACATGTAATACGTAAGATGTTCTAACGAACCATGTGTGTGCGATTATTGTCATTGCTGTAAGTTGTTAAGATGTGTGAATTCCATCATGCGTGTATGGTATAAACCCACGCTCATGCATCAAAATCCAGTCAAGCCAGAAGGATGAAATATTCACAGTAGGTAGCACAAAAAAAGTAGGTGTACACACTATTATTGTAATCTTTCTAGCTCAAACACAATAGCGAATGCAAAATGTACACGAGAAAAGTGTATAGATTTATTTCTTCATTACTGGAGGAGAGAGAGAGCCAGAATGGAAGAAAAAAAAACCTGCCATGGATGCAATTTAGAAAAAAAACTTGACTGGACAAGGGACGAATAGTGTTTAGCATACCCATCGTTCCATGTGGCTGACACAGACTGGCCTTGTATCGGTGTAATGATCGCCGCATCATCATCATCAACATGTTATTATCATGCAAGCCAAGAGAAGCAAACAAAAGGAAGAATTGTTGTCATCCGATTTGCTGACTGGTTGGTTTATACATGTTTCTCGTAGCGATCAACTCTTTTAACTAGTTTTTTTGCTGGCTTAAACTATTTTGTGGTTCGATGTACCTACATCTTGGTTTAACTCTTCATAATCTTAATAAATCAATAGGTAAGCAGATATTTGAAAATGTATGTTCGTTTTACGTGAGTTGATTAGTTTTACATGGTGAACAGAACAGAACAGGTGAAGTTTAATCTCGCTTAAAGACTTGTCATGCTATACCATACAGCGCAATAACCAAACCCAATTTGTATTGATTCCAATAGGATTATATATCTGCAAGGCTAAAAGAAACGTGATTGTCTTGTGAGTTATGGACATTACCTTTCCGTTTCTATGCTCATTTCTCTGGGTTTAAGAAGTAGGGCAAATCTTTGAATTTTGAAGAATTTAATTGTACAATCTGTGCAATTATTTTAGAAATTGTCATTGTAATACGATGTCCTGAGATTTACTGTAAAATTATTCAATGAGGTTTTTTATCTGATTGATGGGATAGACAAAACAAGCAACAACAAAACCAGTCGACAAGATACGATTGACGATCTTACCAAGCCACTTTATTATTCATATAGGTAGGGCTAAGAGAACACAATGGGCACATGTTTATAAACGTTGTAGAGCGGTTGCCACCGATTATATAAGTATAATACCCACATGTATGTAGACTACATCAGCTAAGGAATCATCCATTGACATTAATTACCAACACCATCACATTAATGCAATGCAATAATGTAAATGAAAACGGCTTTTGACTGTTAGCATCTTCCTTTATCAGTAACACGTAGAATTTTATGCCTTGTCATTTCTCACAGGGGCAACCTTTTTTGCCACCTTCCATCAACACTTCATAAAAAGCAATCGTATTTTTTTTAAAACTACATAAATAAGTAATAGTGCTACCTCTATTACTTATGAGCTGATTAACACGTCCTACCTTTTACTAAAATACCGGATGATGTTAGCAAGCAAAATATTTTTTTCATGTTTACTTGAATTTCCTATCAGTCTGTGTGTCATAGAGTGTTGTTTGCGTAGTCAAGTTCATTGCTGCATCCATAAAATACATTAATATCTTAAATGGCCTTAAATACTCAGGAGCCAAGCAAGCTAAGAAGGAAAAAAAAATCTTTACGAATGTTACCATTTTTCTCCTCAGGTGAACATCTACGTCAGGTATGTAACTATGTTGCAATTCAATATGAATTTAGTCTTTAACCACCTATAGCTCCAAGGTATTGAAAGAATCAATGGGAAAAAGTTGCAAATGCTTCATTTTACGATGGTTTCAAGCGAACATCTACAGAAAAAAAATTTTCATGTAAAGTTTCATAGAAGAGTACCAGACTTCAAGACAACAGAGTAGAATCTTGTCAGATAACGTATACAGAGCATTTTCCTTAAAAACAGATGGAAAACCGAAGACCACACAGCAATTGGCCAAATTATAGAAGTAGAAAAAAGGAATGCATTATAGAAATAGAGCCTCATTGATAAGCGAAGCCACAAAGTCATGAGCGTCCTGTCATTTGCACTTTAATACACACAACACATATTTAGCTATTTTTTTTCTGTCCCGCCGTTTACACACTGAAAAAAAATATACTAGTATGATAAAAATAATGATATGGCAAAGAGGCACTTTTTTTGGATTCGGCTTAAGTTTTAAAAAGAGTATTTTCATTTTGTGATGTGGTGTAGAGGTGAATAAACATGATTGTTGTAGATGCGAACAAGTTGCCGCTCCGTCTTCCTCCGTGCGTTGCGTAGTACACTCATACCAGTATTTTTTCTGATTTTTTTAATGGATTATCTCATGTGCAGCGTAAATTCTGATGCAAAAGGAAAAAAGGCAATGTGGTGAAGTGATGATGATGATCACTCTGAGACGCTTGGAATGTTAAGCGTCTTCGGTTCAGTCATGCAATATACCTACGGAAAAAGCTTATTGGATATTTGGATCTAGCATAGAAGAGAGCATGTTGTGAAACAAATACATAAAATACTTGTTCTTGGTTTGCACGTTGGTGGAAGATTTATAAATGTCTTCTCTCGTATTCTTTTACGTTTTCATGGCTTTATCAGAGCTAACCCATAGTACAACAACGCTACACAAGCGTAGAGAATTTCATGTGTTATATCCTTCATAGTATGTAGCGTATTTGTTATATTCGGGCTTTTCATACCTTTTCCGAAATGATAGCACTAACAAAACCCCTTTTGTAGTTGATATGTTCGTTTCCTGGTTGCATACGCCCTTTACTCCACTTTACAGTACATGGTAATCTACATGAATACGGTGCCGTCTTCTTGAGCAACGGTGATGATAAATTTATTACTTACCTATGTCTTCACTAGCGTCACCATGCATTTTCCCTATAATGTCGTGAAGTTAAAGTAATTGAAGATTCGTTCTATTGTGCTGGTTGGAAAGATTAGGGTTTTTTTTTGGTAGGAATGGAATGTTCAACATTCGCATTACAGTGGTTGTACTATTTGCCATATCGAAGTTGCACTATCGTTCATCTTGATGTGAAATTTCCATTAGGCTTTCAGCCGAAAGATAAAGGGATTCTACTTGTTTTCTAAGAGCCCAGTACGAAAAATTAAGATTTACATAATGAACTAGATACTCATGAATTATAGTAAACGAAGCGGTGTACTATTTGCAAGTACAAAAAAAAAGAGTCTAACCGAACCAAGTGAAATTTCAAAATGTAGCTGGCTAAGATAGAATTGTACTCTGTGTGTATTGTTAGTATGAAAAGATTACAAAAGCACGACAATAATATATTCTAGATAGGAAGTTCGTTCGGATACTTTAGCAAGAATTTGAGCATTTTAAAAATTTCCGGTTCCCTCACTCTGACATCTCAAAAATTTATTTGTCCTTAGTAAGGTTTTAACAAAGACAAAAGAATCCTTCTCTTTACGAAAAAGAAACACTTGAAAGAACGCAGAGAGCATTTGATAATATGTTTGCAGTAGTATCTCATCGTTGCCATTTCAGTGTGTAAAACATGTAGTTGTAGCTACCTACGTATTAAATCGTCATAATGAATACACATAGTTGCTAACTTTCCAGCCATTTCTGCTTTCCGGACTTCTTTTCACTGCTTGCTTCCCATTGTAAAGTATGAAGTAGCTTTAGCAAAGAAAAAAAAGAAAAATTGCGTTTCACTTTGTGTAACCCTGTGTACTTAGGCATACTCGTCTCCATTTTCATCATTGCAATACTCCAAACTTTCCATTACTTTGCAGTTACATTCCGATATGAATGAACTAACTAAAAAGCCGTTTTTTTTCTCTGTTCCTTTGATATGTGTAAGCTTGGCCAGTTATGCTTCTTGTTCTGGTAGGAGCCCACAAACTCTGCCTTCCTGCTGGCTTGCCTTGATACATTTATTTTCTTTTTTTCCATGCTTCCAACCATGTTCCAACAAAGTCTGGAAGCACTAGTTCCATCGTCAGCTCTAGTCCCTAGTCCCATAACTTTTCTCCATGAAAGATTTGCAGCAGATTTATTCAAGTTGAATAGGAAGTTCAGCCAACCCAAGCAAAAGCACCCACATACACATTACTATACAGTTCCCTGTATGGTGAATAGCAAAGTTTTTTGAATATCAGCGTCGGCAAGGTTGAAGGTATATTTTTCCACGATCTTTTCCATGGATGTTATATGAATGGGAAAAAAACTATGCATGAATTGATGTGAAAATGAGGTTGCTTTATTGGAACCGGCAGAAAATGTTGAAGAGAAACTCTGCAAGACAAGTCATAGATACGTTTTTTTCTATATATTCATCACCAGTGTCTCCCATGTTCATTTCTATAAGATGTTTCTTATAAAGTTCATCCCTGTGCTTTTAACTCACCTCTATAGCCTAGGTTAATAACTTACATTTTTCTGCATATTTTTTTCTAAAGTCAGAGGTTCCTTTTGAAAAAGTCAAAAGTTCTCTTTCGGTTTTTATTTTACTTTAAACGGTATAAGACGCATAATTACATCAACCTTAAGGAAGGGTGGAAGAAAAAAAATGTCTCCTTTCACATATAGTTTCAGTTTTAGAGAGGGGACCAGTACTCAGGCTGGTTCTTATGGAAAAGAAGACGACAGTAATATATCTATTGGAACTTCAAGAAAAAAAGAAGCGTTATATGTAGAGCGTGAAGAAAAAAAACTCCCGGGTTTTCTTTTGGAAACTACTTTCAAGTTTATCGAAACACGGCACATGGCAGTAGAACAGAGAGTAATGCTAAGAACAAATGTTGTATGAACAAATGTATCACAAACCTAGTGGGGAAACTGTTTAAAGAAGCCCTACCAAAAAAACCTTAAAAAATCAGAAGTTCGGCATGGCAGCTCCAAAACGCACTAGTTTCCTTCCAACAAAAAAAGGCACATGTGTTCTTCCCATAGTAGGCTCAGATCAGAAGGCAGAATATTGGTGCATGAAACTTAGAAACAGTTACAGTTTGTTTAGTATGCACACGCATATGGTACAAAAAAAACTTGATGATTTTTTATTTCCCCCGTATATACATGATTGTTTTGCTTCTCTTCTTATGCACGAGCAAACAATTCATTCATAGTTTGTGCGCACCGCAAAGGAGGAGACGTAGGAGGAATAAGGGAAACAAAATACACTGGAATAAAAACGAGCGTTTTTTATCAAGAAAGTTTCTTTCCTTTTATGCACGTATACACTTTCTTATAGAAGAGGGACAATGCATTTGCTGATCGGTGGTGTATGCATGAAAGGACAAAGACGAAGTGTTTTTTCCAAGCGTAGATTGTGTTTTATACGAAGCCAAATATAAAAAGGAAGAACGCTTATATGGTGGCAGCACAACAGTTGCTATTGCCGAAAATGGTAGAGTAAAACTGTAGCTGGAATGCTTGTAGCAGCTGTGACTTTAAAAAGAGAAAAGTCTATCTTTCCTGATTTTTCCAACATTTTTCTTAATACTGCTCCTACTTTTTTTTCGCTGCTGTGTTTCTCTGTTATTCTTCTTTTGGAAAATAATATTTCTTCGAGGACGACGACGAGGGGTGTTTAATGTATAGTCACATTTGCGTGTGTGTGTTCTCCTCAACTGCCTAAATACGTAAGTGGCCCTGTACAATACTTTACGACTTTTCTTTTTTTAACAAAAAAAAAATATCTTCCCCTAAAAAAGAAAGAAGAGCTTGCTTAAAATTCTACCCTTCTTTCTCGTTTTCTTCGATGAAAACATAAAGCGCATGGAGAATATATATTTTACTAAAGAATGAAGAAAGTATGCATGTGGAAAAAGCTTACTTCTTTTGAAAACTCTTCCACGGAACAGTGTCCTATCTGATCGAATATAAATAAATTTATGCGCGCAAGGTTTTTCTCTTTCCTGCATAGATATTTTAAAATGGAGAAACATTCATCCTTTTCCGTTAGATAGTGAAAATATATGGATCTTCTTGGAAGCACCTAACCATAAACGCATCTTTAATAGAAATGGGTTTTTGCCACCGCACAAGGAAAACTATGAGTGGCCATTTTAAACACAATAAATTGAGTTCAAAATAGAAGCTAAAATATGTAAGAATGTTGAGCAAGAGGAAACTAAAAAAAATATGTTCCAATAATAGTGAGCATCTAAAGTGGGGGTAAATAATAAGATTGAATTTAAGAAAATTTCACGCAAGGAATAAAACATTACGCGAAAATTGGAAATGTCACTACTTCCTTGAAGTGAGTCGATAACAAGAGAGTTATTTCCCTGTGGAGCTTAGTCAAAACTTGATCCCTGCGTAATAAACAAGAAATTGTATTCTCCTATTTAAATATTTGGGCTAGGTTTTGGATCACATACAAACACTTCATGGAAATCAGGTATTGAGTCAGCCATTGCCAACATTTGATCTGGATATTCCTCCCAACAAAACGGAATAAAAATGAGAATGAGCTCTCATCTGTCTTGCTCAGTTTTCGATGTCACTTGACATTCTCTAGATTAAATTAATTTATAATTTATTATATTGGAATTTTCATATTAAATGATTTATCCCAATCAAAGATAGTTTAGCTGGGCTAAATCCAGTAAAAAACTGAGCACATGCCAAACTCTTGTTCACAATGATGGAAGAGGTAGCACAGGAAGTGTTTCTAATAAATTTGCGCTTAGTTCCAAGTCTTTCGTCATGGCTTTTCTTCGACAAAAAAGCGCCGGTGGTGTGCTCCTCTACAGAAAAATAGCTGAAAATGCCAAAAGATCAAAACAGAGACCAAAGAAAATGAGCGCAAGGAAGAAGCAAGGTCTGCATTGTGATTTACTTTCGGTGGTGCTTAGTATGAGTGTGTAGCAGAAAAAAATATATAGAAAAAATGCCTACATGTGTACACCATAAGTAAAGGATTGTCTTCGGTTGAATAGCTAGAAAAAAATAGCTACCAAGCAAGTTACACTGCATTGTCGAAAGTGTTTGAACATACATGTTTTTTTATGAAATGCCGGGATATTCGGAGTGTGTAAACCTTTCGATGAAATATCCCCTGCTGTTCTCATCCTGGATTTTGTTTCCTGTTCTCCAGCTATAGTAGACAAAAAAGAGCTCTACTTTGCTAGGCCTAACGAGAATCAAAATAGGGAAAACAAGAGAGAACAGAGCAAATTGCAATATATAAAAAAAGCTTCTATAAAAGATCATGCCTAACAGTGTACGTGGGGAAAAATCTCACATATTTCTTTTGATTTAACTGTACATGAGCTTGGAATAGAGGCCTACTCCGGATATAAGAAGGTAACAGGAATGTTCAGAGAAGACTGAGTTTGGTGTGTAGTTTCTATTAAAAATGGAGCGAAACGAAGAAACCCAACAGCCGACTAATTGGCAAAAACTGTGAAAGCATGGGGAAATTTATGAATGACAATAAACCTAAGACTTTGTCGTAATAAATTGCATTCTTACCTTTCCCTTTTTAAGATCACATCCAAAAAATAAATCATTATTAAATCCAATAATAATAAGTACATATTTCAGGATCCGGACTAGTACAAAATCCAGAAAAAAAATCCGAGTAGCAAAAGAGACACAGTCGATATTACGGAACGAGGTGGATAATTTTTATTTATTGTTTCTCTGCACATGGCTCAAGATTCTTTCTAGTTTTACACATTTAGAAACATTTTTATAACAAATTGAATTGAATATTAGGAAAGAAGAATGCTGAAATCAAGTACACAAATTCACTTTAGCACTATTTTTCATACAATGTATAACTATATATAGACTTTTATCAAGATGCCTATTCTATTATCTTTATCATATCATTATCACCGCTAAAATGATTATAGTCAATAGCAGACATTTAAATGGTCATTCAAAACTAGCCTGATATGAATGAAACGTACACTAAACTATTCAACTGATTCAAGACTATGTTTGTTGTCTTCATGTAAACACGATCAACTTAATCATGCAACTGGACAGTATTGAGCAAAACTACGTCAAAATTTAGTAAAAGAATCTATTTTGAAGCATCCTTACGTAAAGACGATATGCTACAGATAACCATTGAGAAGCTAACGTTCCTCATTGGTTGAAAATAGAATGAATGAGTAAAGAAGATTGTAAAGGGTACAACTAGCTGTCAATCATTTTATTACCCCTATTCAGAAAACTAACTAGAACTCCCATAAAGTTTACGCTTATCTCCAGTCAGGTCCAATCCTTCAATGTTGTGGTAGTGCATGGTTGTAAAGATGTGGTTCCATTTGTAGTCCACGTATAAATAGCATCGCCTGCGACTCCCACCACCTGAAAATTTCAAAAATAGATTGCACAAGAATAGATTACCGTAATTTCTTTAAAAATTCCGTTATCACACCTTGTCCAACAAAATTTGTTATGTAAGTCAAATTATTGGTTTATAACCAGTGAGTAATTTAAACCTTACGTCGGCCAAACAACAGTACACGTAATACTGGGCAGTCTATTTTCAAAATCCAAACACCAGATCCATAAAGAGAACACCTTGCTGGCATTATTTAGCATATATTTTTTTATCTTTGTGTTTTCTTGTAACAGTCTTAACAGGTAAAAAACTAAATCTCTTACGTGCAATAAAACCTACCTTTTGAATAATTTTTTACTGCACTGATACAACATCCTCGACTTTTATGACAGTTTGTTTTTTAAGTGTCCCTAACTTTACAACATCTTCTAAGGGCTACTGTTGTTGCTTATGCATAACCCGGTGTAGATGTTTTTTACCTAAAAATGTTCTTAAAAAGAGTCTCCTTCTTTTAACTAAAAATAGCGGTACTTGATCTTCCTGTGTTGGTGGCACATCGTGTTTTTTTTATTGTTGGACCCTTCCTGGCTGTAAATAGTTTGTATGTATTGTACGAGCCTTCAAGTTGACGATATGGTTGTAAAAAACTTCCTATTATATTGGAAGTAGTCAACGTGTTAAAAAAGGAAATGATCAATGGAACAGACTCCAACTGACCAGTCGACTGCAATTCAATTCTTTTTTTAAAACTAGAACGGATGACCATTTTTTTTATTGCTCCTGCGTTCTATTTTTCGTTTTCATGTCATGCGTACAAATATGTGTGTGCATCTATTTGCACGTAGGAGAAAGACTTTTAACTTCGCTCCATAAGGCTTAATCTTATTGCCTCACACAAACAGATATTCTGCGGCATGCCAGAAATATCTTTGTGATGTCGTTATTCTTGCCTTACCCGATGGTAAGGATGCTATAAATGTTGAACTTGACCTAGTATTCTTTTTAGATCTCTGTTGGGATTTTTTTTGGCGACCGTTGCACTCGATGGGCAATATAGAGGCATTGAAGAAATTTAACAAAAAAATGCAAGCTGTATGCAATTGCAAGTACATATATAATACATTTTTAAATCCTAACCTTCCGTAAAATACGTTTATGTATTATGTAACATTTCTGCAGCTTTTCTGGTCATAAAAGTACCTCGATTAGATTTAAAGGTGATCTCCATGCGTAAAAATAGATACACGGGTAGGGTCAAGTTTTCGAGGCCTATTGTGAATCTTACTATGGAGAGGAATTGTGTAAATATATCTACGAGTTAGAATAGATCTAGATGAAATCATCCAACCCCTCAATAATGTAGAGCTGTACGTTCCCGTATATACATACATTACTGGAGTTAAAGGGTGTTTCCCTATTCTGGTTGATGGTCCCTTAATTCTGAATATACCGTACTCTCATATGTATGTAAGGGTATTCATAAGGTGGTATAGAACGTACATGAAATAACCTGCATTTGAAATCATTTTTGTATTTATATCATTTAGTAAACACGCTTTTTTAAAAGCTAAGTGAATGTGCATTTTAAATTTGGTGCTAATTTAGTTATAATATTGCAATATTTACCACGGTGGCCGTTAATTAAAATGTGGCTGATGCAGGAGTAAAGTTGTAGCCTTCAGTTTCCCCGCAGAGTATTTCCTGTGAATCCAATGGCTTGTGATGTTTGAAGTGAAAATCATTTCCACCTGAAATATACCGTACTCTCATATGTATGTAAGGGTATTCATAAGGTGGTATAGAACGTACATGAAATAACCTGCATTTGAAATCATTTTTGTATTCATATCATTTAGTAAACACGCTTTTTTAAAAAGCTAAGTGAAGGTGCAATTTAAATTTGGTGCTAATTTCGTTATAATAATAATAATAATATTGCAATATTTACCACGTTGGCCGTTAATTAAAATTTGGCTGTTGCAGTTGTAGCCTTCAGTTTCCCCGCAGAGTATTTCCTGTGAATCCAATGGCTTGTGATGTTTGAAGTGAAAATCATTTCCACCTGAAATAAAATAGAAGACGAGTCTTGTTAGAATAATTATTCAGCCAGATTTCGACATGCTTATCTTCAAACGTCATTAATACCACCATTAATTGCACGAAAAGATCAGGTAAATGGTCACACTTGTAATTTTATTGGAGACTGAAAATATATGGAAATGCAATGGCATTGTGTGGATACTTTTATAGCGTTTTTGAAGCTCTAACGGTTCATAAATCTCGGTAATCTTCCCCAAAAACTTTTCATGAGTTCCAGCCAGTGTGTTCCTCAATAAAGTGCTGCGCTTGTGCTTCAATTCTTTTCCATGTTTCCAAAAGTTTCGTCAGCAAAAGAAGTGAAGTTCCACAGTAATAATAACACAAGACTAACTTTTGTAGTGTGTACTGTGAGAAAAACTTTCGCAACGAGAAAAGAGGAAACCAAGAAGGAAAGCAAATGAAGTAAAAGTAAATAATGAATAGTTTGAAATTAGGACTCAACATGCATACATGTTTTCCCTATTTGCATAGTACATTACATGAAGAAGAGTATTAAAATTACTTCACCCTTTAATAATACACTTTTTTAGGCATGTCGTTAGGTTGGCTGGAAGAAACTCTAACTTCAGGATACTCTGAATATTCGAAAATAAACTAGCAAAAGTTAAAGCATACAAAACTATTTATCTTCTTTGGAGCTTGCCGCCTCATAATATTGCTGAATGCTACACTACAAATACTACCCTGCTTCGACTAATACTTGGTATTAGTCAATGTATACTACACGAGGATTCCTTCGTGTTTCCGGTTAGTTACTGAGACGTTGCTCACCATTTTGATTCGATCGGCCCTTCAAAGTTGCCAGGGTCTTTTGTTCTAGCTAAAGTAGTCGCTCTGTGCAAATATAGATAGTAAGAATAGTCCCTAGTCCCTAATGTTACTTACAGTTTACTAGGAAGCTTGCCAATTCATGTAAAAAAGTTTGAAAATTTTATCAATTTAATTTAACCATTTTCTTCGGCAGCAGTAGTATTTTAGCTTACAGTTGTTTCACGTATACGCGAAAATAACTTGCAGCCAGATTCAATGTATTTCTCAAGAAAAACTTCAAACTAATATTTAGAATGGAAGAAACCTAAACAGTAGAGGAAAATTTTTGTGGGCTATCAAGGATGCCCTGCATTTGAAATCCATATATATATTCTTGCGGAAAATGACTTGCGGGCCAGTAACTAACATTTTTATAATTAAAAGAATTATTTGATTGCAAAGAAAATCTTTCATTTTTAAAAATAAGCAAAACAAAAACTTTATACGTGTGGAGCCTACATAGTTTAAATATATATATTCTGTAATTTCATATTTCATACCATAAATCATCAAGTTGGAAAAATGACAAAACTTTGTTTCGGTACATACCACGGTCACGCAATAAATATAGGGAAAATATTTAATTTTAATTGTGTTTTTTTGTTTTCCTTAGCTGTTTTATAATTATCTTGAGCTAGACCAACTGCTGGAATATGAAGCAATAAAATTCTTGCATACTATGTATGTATCAAAAGAGTTGTGCGAATGTGAACACTAGGAACAAACATGTTTCAAACTACTGCTATAAGTATATCTTACGCGCGATAAGAAATGAATGTTATTATTAGCTATATATTACAAGGTTTGTACTAAAACACATTAAGAAGAGTTATATAGTAAGCAGGCGAAGTTACCACCAACACAGGAGTTTCATTTATTTATTATATTTTTAGTCGAAATGAGTTTGGAATTCTTTAATAATAAAATACTGGTTTTCCAAGCGAGCTTCTCTTCTTCTCCCTCACCTTGCCACTTTACTCTTGGTTTGCCAAAGCTACGGAATTCATGTAATGCGGCTTCTCTGTGCATTCGACAAAGCTCACACAGGCAGTTCAAGTTGTAGGTGGCTATATTTGGTGAACTAGTACCGGTCTTGAGCCTTTTCATTAGTGCGTAGTATTGTTACAAAATAAATATGAATTCATAGTCAGAAGAAAAAAAACAAGTTTTAATAGTTATTATTCCCATTTACTTGCACTTTCGGTCGTGCTTCAGTAGATTAGAAGGTTCATTTCATTATAGTGTTGTAATATAGCCATAATTTTTATAACACTGGTCTAGTTTCTTGTTGGATTAATGTTTCTAACTGTATGACTTACCAAATGGCCAAGTTCACGCGTTTACTGGATAAAAGCATTACCACGCAATTTTATGCTTGCGCACTAACAACAACAATAGGATAAAAGTATAAAATACATCTCGGTACCAAATTAAGAGTTAAAAAAACTTTTCATGTAGACGTTGCTTGCTGAGATTTTTCTACACAATTTTGCCTGATTTATTAATGGCTAATTAGCATAAGTTCATTAAAATTTGCAAATAAGTAATATTTCTGTCTGTTTTATAGTTTGTCAGTATAAAACCTAAGCTGTTGGATGACATCCATGCGTCATTTTATCTAATCCTTTTTATTCGCGTTTTCAAATCCTTGTATTATCACCATGCTTCATTTACAGCGGGATGTTCATCCCTATAGCTCAAAATAGTGGAAAAAACATCTCCACTTTTCCTTATAATGTGATTTTCGTAAATAAGTCAGTGAAAAAAATGCGTTAGTGTGAGCCTCACAGATTTAAGTTTCGACAGGGTCACGTGTGTATTTATATACCCATCCATGCGTACTTAAAGTATTTTTTATATCAGTACCATGTGTAGCCTGTAGCAGTGCAAGAAGTAAGTTTCATCCAGGATTTTTATTGCATGTACCTTGGGATGGTTATTGTAGTGATGATGATCATGACTATGATGACAGTCGTTAGATACTGTGCAAGGATGTGAGCGTGCAGAGTTAGTAAGTAGTAAACTTTTTGATATGTGACTTTAAGTTCAAGTAAGATGTGTTGGAGTAGATGTTGTATAGGAGTAAGAATCAGCATGAAGGTTTGTAGGAGAGAACACCGACAGTGAATGAATGCATCTTATAGCTACCTACGAAAATACCATTATAATGCAAGTTATATAATATTGAGCATCTTGTTTATACTGCCAAGGTTGTACTCCTGATGCGGTGTGAGGAAAAAAGGGATGAGGAGAAGATAAGAGGTATACGTGATCTTTGCTCTTAATGGCGGACTTATATTGGTTTCGTATTCTTTTTTCATGCACTGCAACAAAACTACCATTTTTTTTCTAATGTGCATGTAGCCATGTAGTGTAACAGTGAGGTTTGATATACCTAAAATTATACCTCTCCAGAAAAGGAGCAGGAAAAAAAACATTTCTTCAATGGATGGTGTGCTGTATCAGAAGAATGAATGCTCACGTAGGTATTATTCATGCCTCAAGAGAAAATGTAGGAGCAAACTTGAAAAGAGAGGGTTTACTCCCTCGCATGCATTAGAGCAGATGAGAGTGTGAGTAATGGAATAAGAAGGGATTGCTTGTCTGTTGATGCTATCAAGATGAAAATTCAAGATTATAGAAAATTGTATTCTTACTTTGATACACTATGTACACATATTCGTGTGTCAAGTTGGTAAAAAAAAGGTGCTACCGACTGCCATTATGGTGCAGGTTGCACAATACTTGACTGAATAGATTTATCCGATCTTTGAGTTAGTTTTGGTAGCTACTATACTGGGTTTTCTGAATAAATATTAGCTCTCTGTATCAATACAACCTTATATAATACAAACTTTAAAAAATATATAATACATATAAGCCGGATTTGTTACAAATATTGTCAATTTTAATTTCACCTGCTACACTTATAGTTTTGAGCCAAACTTGCAAGGTCTGAAAAGTAACCAAGAGCTGGGTAAAGTTGATCCAACTGTCAATGCAACTAAAAGCTATTTATAAAAGGCAATCTGAAATATAGCTGAGTGTGCGTGAGTGGCCTGCACACGTTTGTGGGGACTTTTATAGTTGCTGTATACCACACTCTGTCTATGGCCTGGAGACATTTTTTGATATAAATGTTATATAGAATAGTTATACACTTAGGCATATAATCTGGTTTCAAAATTTATAGCCTGGGATGTTGCAAAATACCATATTTCGTGAGTTTTTATCTATTTTCTTCTCGCTCTTCTTCCTTTTTCCATTTTTATAAAAAGAAGGTCCGAAAAGTTGGGCGAATAAATATAAGACGAATTTCCTCTCGATTCTGATGACATTTTCTTTTCTCCGATGTGAACTAACATCATCAAGTATAAAAATATAACGGCAACTAACGATCCAATACCTTCACCAATGATATACAAACAGTTTGTATTTTTCTTGTGGTCTTTTCAATGTGCTAAGTTTAGCTCTCCACATGAATTCATAACGTTCACTAGAGTTTTAGTTGTTGTAAACCAAAAAGGAAAGTAGTCGAGAAAAAAAAATCATAAAGGAAGTGAGCGCGGAAAGCCAAAGAAAATTTGTCGTTTTTTTTCTTGAGAAAGTAAAGTGGTAGAAATACTACATGGAAAAATAGGAGAACCTTGTACTCCACAGAAATATAGCCAACTTCGGCAACAGAGAAAAAAAAGTCGCGTTTTTTTTCTCTTCATGAATAAAAGCACCCAGAACTACTGGGGTAACAGCCAAGACTACAGCCAAGTAAACAGAACAAGCAAAGAAATCAACTAACAGTAAGAGGGAGTAATAGCGAAATCGCTCACGATAAATATTATAAGGCATAAGAGATAGTAGGCTGCAGAAAAGATAAAGAGTACAAAAAAGAAAAAAAAATGTGCCGTTGCTGCCTGCTGGTGCAATAATGGGCATTTCTTCAAATACTTTCAAGCAGTTTTTGTGTTACATGCACATTTATTGCCCATAGAACAACGTATTCTATCTGGTTACTCGATCTAATTATCTTTTCATATAAGACTTCAAAGTATACCGTTTAGACACAAGGTCGCTTATATAAAATTACTTTTCATCCTAAAATTTGTGTAGAGCGTTTTGTGATTTCCTGTAAATTAAATCCCAATCTTCGTAAATATGCATGTGTGTTAAAAAATTCATGATAATTTGAGCAGTAAAATCGGTAATGACCGGAAAGCTCAAAACAGGGCTTGGGTAGCCTTCGTCAACTGGCACGGAAGCAAAGATGATTGGGAATAGCTCATGTGAGTGTATGCATTGAACACGTTTCTAATATATTTCTTACAGAACTATACATCTTAAGGCTTCACCATCCTATAAATTTAATTCATATAAGCTGTTAACATGTCGTTGGTAGATAAACCTCCTGTGTTCGCACAAAAAAATCTATTGCCTGAACGCACTTGCTTCGCGTTTAGCTTTTCGAGTCGAAAGCAGAAAGTTTTTTAGGCAGTAAAGTAGAAGGTATATGAAGGGAAAGTGAGCTACTACCAGAAGCTCCGCCATTCCGCCACTTTTTGTTCGTATATTTCACGACAGAGCAGGAGCGAACGGGAAGTTTGGAAGAGAAAGCAGCCACTCTCCAACTCTCACTCTTTTTCAGGCAAAGCATGTGTAAATCGCGCAGAAATTCCTCTATTCTTCTCTTCGCACTTACTCACTCAGCAACAGCACAGTATTATTTGACTTTCCCTTTTTGTTATAATGAAAATTATAGCTGGGATGCATTATTACTACATTTGTATATAACTCGCTGTCTTAAAATATGACCATCGTATATGTAATTCCACTCTAAGCCTATTGTCCACATAGCTTTCACACTTTGTGCTCCCTATCACGGAATAATGAATGCAGTGTATTTGTTTGAAACTATCTCTCTCCTCGTTTCGTATGAATCTGCAGATACATACATATTTTCTCTAAAATCTCTCAACTTATAGTTGGCTTTCTAAAGGAAAAAAATACTACCGGCAAGAGAAATTTCGTTTTAGTTCGTGCCTTCCTCCTTTCTTTTGCTTTTGGCAAACATGCATCATGGACGGGAGCCCATAGATATTCCTTCCTTTTTAGACTGTGAAGGGTTGCCTGCTGTGTGAACTTTGAAATACCTCCACAAGGAAAAAAAAAAAAAGTTATATGGCCAGTCCTTATACTATTTAAGGGCACGATGACGGTATGAATAGAGAAAGGAGGAAAATGCAATCTATGAAGCATGCTGATAGTGTGCTCACTATATATTTTCCAACTTTCAAAGCTCAAGTTGTTAGTAGAAGGCAACAGCACGAAAGAGCTTCGTCTAGTATGCTATATCATAGCAAACAATACACATGGTGTAACTTCTTCCTTTCCGACCGCCACAACTCAGCAGTTCGGTAGTACTTTATATGAAACAGAAAAAAAAGTTTTTCTTCCGCCGCGTGGTGTTGTATAAAATTTACTTTTAGATGTCTTTTTATTCATTCGTGTAGATACATATGTATGGAAAAGCAATTTCAAAGAGGAAAAAAAAGCTTTATATATTTGCTTGGGACAGTGGCGCGATCAATGTTTCTTGTTTTTCAGTGAGTCGGCTGCGCGCATGGGCTTGTATGCAATCTAGGATAAAAAATGGGATTTGAGTGATTTATATCTGCTGCTTTATATCATTTATTTCGCTCTTTCTCTCTAACTCATGGAGAACTTGCGCATTTTTCTTTTAGTACAAGAACATAGACAAAAGTAACTTTTTT
>JAAXOA010001110.1:0-17385 GCA_036561885.1 Salina celebensis
GCTTTTCCAGTAGCCATCCATCCAAACTGACCTTCTTTCCCGAAATCGTTTCCAGATGTCCAATAAGTTTCAGTAGTGGGAACACCTGCAAATTCATTTGACGTTTATATTGTAGCAAAATTGATTTTAAAAATCTCTATATTGTGTGGAATATTTACCCAAAGGAGGAAGAAATATTTCTATGAAAGCTTGTTCATATCGAGTTTCGATTGAGGCTAAATCCAGGCCAAGTGATCGGCAGTATTCCCATGCTTCAAACCACGTCAACTATGAAAATTGTCAACGTTTAGTTTTCAAATGATTTTTCATTTTTAAACTTGAAAGATTCTGAGTTTCGTAAACCTTGATTGCGGATTCATGATAATATGTTTTTGTTCCTGTACATCCCAGGTATTCCAAGGAACCACAGCTGAAGTCGTCCACGGTATTGTTACAAAATCGACTGGTGATATTTACTACCTCGAAGTTAGCACTGGATGAAAACCATTAAAATGCACAGATATACTATTGCAAAAGATTCCAGTCAGTGTAATTGATCATGTATGACCAAAGGTTACCTGGAAGTGGCACTGATAAACAGGAGACCCAGTACAAATGCATCTGGAACAGGAAGTCTCCATGCAAAATTACCTGTTTCCCAAGCTGCAGGACCGAACCTAAATACATTTCGAATCATTATTACAGAGTTGACTATGTTATCACTGTGATGACGAATCGAAGACTGCAGCAAGCAACTTAATGAGAAACTATTCTTGTGATTGTCAGAAGAAGTATGCATTTTGTATGATGTGTGCATGTTTCATATCCTTGAAACTTTTAATACTACTTTTCAATTGATTGACTGTTTGACACATATTTATTCTCGAGGGGCACATCTGTTAATTTGCATATAAAGTAGGAAATGTTCATGTGTTCTGGAATCCTTGGGGCTTCGGCTTCCATACATCAAGTCAGAGTTGGGAGTTTGTAATAGTCAAACAGATATTCAAGGGCTACTTGCAAATTTAGTTGTTAGTTTAGTATGTATAACAATTCTTTGATTGTATGAGAGGTTGATAGTTTCTTTGCCGGAAGTCTTCAAAAACAGGTATTGGATCGCGTGCCGCCGACTTGTAGACATCCTCAAAGCCAATATGATCTCCACTTTGTAGCAGGTCCGCATATTACCCCGTCGAAAGGTTCACAATTATTTCGGGTAGGCTGGTATGACTTTTCCAATTCGCGATTGATATAAGGCGAGATGGGCTGACCCAACTCATTTAACTTGTTTGGATCCATTGTCATTTGGAATTCACAGTTATCTTCAGTATTACAACGATCCTGTTCATTCCACGGGTTATTGTCAGTAATAACTTGTCCTGCAAGTACGCGTTCGTCTATTTCGCGTTCATCACTTGGAATTTCTTCCTTGCAACTGTTACTTTCATCGCAGCATGGCGGACAGCAAACTTCAGGCAATGAGCATTTGTAATTGGGACATACAGCATCTAGGAATTCTCTATAATTAACGCAGAAAATCTTCGAAGGCCTTTTTGGTTCCAGATATTTGAGAATACACTAGAAAATTGAAATTATCATCATTTTTATGATTGCATTTAGTTGAAGAAAATCCGTGTTTGCTTACAGTTATAGGACTAGGGGTAGTCTTTGGAGCAGGATTCTTTCCATAGTCCAAAAAACATAATAGATCGCAATAATTAACCCTGTCACAATCATCCGCAGGGGGAAATCTAAAAAGAATGAAATTACAAAATTATAAAACGTTCCAAAACCCCTAAACCGAGGATTATACAGCACGATTATGGTGTAAACTTGATTTCTTACTTATCCACCAAAAAATTGATTATTTCTCTAGGCAATGGAACCTTTGCTCCCAGCAAAGTTGCCCTTAAATCGTGCCTATCCACCCTTCCCAATCTACAAGGGTCATGATACCTCAGGGTATATTCTATCCTCTCCAGATAAAACCGATCATATCCCTTTTTGCTCAATTCTGTATGTATTACAGCTCTGAAAGTATAGAAAACGGTTTTCATTTCATTAACGACCACGCATAATTGATAACGTTTAATCTATATGAAGTATAAAACACACTGCAAAGTTTGCATATCAGGTCCGGGCTCTTCAGCATCAACTCTGAAAGCTCTCGACAATCTTATAACCTCATGTTCATTCAACGCGCATTTAGTCAGTTGGAGAACCAGGTCCCTAAATCCCTCCACGTCAATCACTCCGTTCAAACAACTGTCCTTCTCCGAAAATATATGGAGCAAATCAGAAGCTTGTGTTGCCCCAAACGCTTCACGTACTTTGTTCAGGATTGTACACAAGTTGGACTGCGGAAACTGTCATGGGTAATATACAAACACTAATTAAACTATGAAACAATACGGTTTGGTGTTTGGAGTAAAACAACTGGAAATTCAATACCAAATGGGAATTCTTTTCCATGTAGTCATGAGTCAAGGCGTCAGCTGCCGTGAGCAGAAACTTGTATCCATTTAAATATAGAATATTGCCTACGTACATGTCCTCCGGCTGGTAGTACTCGTTTTCCTCCCCGTGCTCATATCGTGGAGCAACACCGGTTCCGGATTTTCTCGGTTTGGTTCGCTGGAGGAAAGTCCCTGCCTCAAAGCCTAGATTTGTATTTTTTTACAGAATAGAATAAATTATTAATTGAACATGCAATGAAGCTCAACATGTAAATCTTTGAACAATTTTCTATTTTTGTCAGAAATATTACGCTTCAATATATAATTTTACAATAGAAATATTAATGGAAGCTTAAGATATTCGGTATTGATTTACGAAAATCAATAAGATGACTTAGTTCACCCACCTGTATTTGGATGCTTTCTTTCGAAAATTTTTAGTGTTTCATCGGCCATATAGTAGTTTATAATAAACCGACGGTCACTGTTCACTTTGTGCTGAGAATTGTGTAACTGTGCATCAAAACCTAGGATATCACTGGCAAACAGTAAATACACTGTTGACTTTTACTAATTAAGGAAAGATCATCAAGCGAATTCAGTCTACAGATATCATTTCTCACTTTGCCATAATGAGTAACCGCAGTTCATCGCGTTTTGGGGGGTGGCCCTCCAGTTTGTTCCAGTTTTGACGAGTTTCCTCCTCATCGCCTATTCCCGTATGCGGGGGCGTTTTCATTCTCGGTAGAACTTTTTTTCCAGTGTCTTCGTCGGTTACTTCCAGCGGAGTAAAATCCTCTGTAGTCAAAATTATAAATTATAACTGAAGTTAGCTACTCTAAAGAATTATCTTGGTTTTGGTGAACCTACCTATGCCATACTTTTCGCGATAATAAACTTTAGTGAATTGATCACATTCAGTTAATATAAACGCTCGTCCGTAGACATCCAAGACAGCCCCAATCCCTAAATCGTTATCTTTTACATGAGGGATTTCATCGATGCCTGGACAAAGCCTATCCTCCAGGTATGAATGATTCAGGAAAACTAGCGTCTTTCACTCCATCTAGATTTAAAATAAACGAAGCCCCTTCCTTGTCTCCTGGTGAAGTCACAAGCCCTTTATAGTCCTGTACATTAAATTGTTTTCAGTTAAAATCTTCATTGCCATAATTCACGAAAACCAAAACATAAAAAATCACTTACTTTCAAAAGCTTCCCCCGACTCAAAAATGTTGGGAAAACTTCTGTCGGGTTGTTGAAAGGAATTTCCTTAATTTCAATAGTGTCATCTTCTAGGTAGAAATGTAAAATGAATCTTCTCAAATGTCCTCCTTCTTGACATCGGTCATCCCAAAATGCCCAAAAGCGAAGAACTTTGGGATTCTTAGTTAGAAAATTTTTGGACTTTCCTTGATTAATATCAATACGTGCTCTTCTAGCGAATTGACTGGTGATTCTCTATCAGGAGTATTTCAATTAATATGTATCGCTTTTATATCAAACTACACGCTAGTAATTGTTATGTTAATTACATCTTTTCTGTAGATTGTGTATGGATCTTCTGGCATTTCAAAATTCTTTGGAACAGAAATTCCCAGCTTGTTTAAATATTTCCTTGTTGGCTCATTGCAGCCACAAATAAGAAAAACTTTTCCATAAAGCTCAACCTCACAGCCTACATTGAAATGTTCAATTGTGTAAAAATTTTCGAAATATGGAGGAACGTATGTAGGCGCAGGTACACAAGTATCTTTAGGCATTGGCAAAGGTATCCGATGTCTTTTTATCAGTCGCCCTTGTTGGAATCCAGGGTCAAATGTGTTAGGCTCAATAACTTCAACTGATCCATCCTCCATATAGAAGCGAATGATAACTTGGTGAATTCTGTAATTTTCAATGTTAGACTCGGCAATGGGCTCTTGAAAGTAGGCATCGAAGCTCATAACCTTTCCACAGTGGGCAAGCCATGATGGAATATGTGGTCCACGGTTAGGTAAATATTTGCAAGTTTCCGCGAGAGTTTTCCTTTTGCATTCTTTAAACGTGTGGCAGTTTGGATTGTCCGAACAAATTGGGGGAGGTGCTGTACAGCATTGGTCACAAATGTCTGGAAAAGACAAAGGGGGACAATCATCAAGATATTTCATCAACTTAGACATGGGATTGTGGTCATCTTGTTGTGTTTCCGCTTTGGAGGGATTATTGGTCAGTCGGTCCCGTGTTTTTGTTTCTACTGCGAGATTAATTTTTACTGTTCGTTGCGGATTTGGACGCGTATTTAGAGAGGAAATCCTTTCCGGGAGTCGACCTTTTATT
Organism: Salina celebensis; assembly: GCA_036561885.1. Classification (NCBI taxonomy): domain Eukaryota; kingdom Metazoa; phylum Arthropoda; class Collembola; order Entomobryomorpha; family Paronellidae; genus Salina; species Salina celebensis. The sequence continues at coordinate 4,755 of JAAXOA010001110.1, forward strand.
TTGGGGATGCCGGGGAACTTGTGGCAAGTATCCCAGAGACTTCTCGGCTTTTGTCATTTCGCTTTTGAAGCTTTTGCGGTTGGCGGTAGCTAGTGCGATACCAAGCGTTTGGTGATTGATTTAGGATTCAAGGGCAGGATGCAACTTTTGAAATTTCGTTAGTTGTAGATTTTGTTCAGTTAAAATACTTGTTAATTTTTAACAGGCTTGTGAAGTTTTCATATCCTTTGTTTCGAGAAATCAGTTAGAAGAGTTGTTGTAGTGGTAGTCGGTGTTGTATGGGGTAGTACATTCTTTTCGTATTTTTAATCTTCCAGTGGCCGCCAATTATGTAATTATTCGAAAATTATCGATAATTTTCATACATTAGTATCAGGGGGAACCCTAATCGAGTCATTTGCAGAGCTACTCCATATAATAAACTCCAGGGAACAAATTGGGTCATTTGGAAGTGGACCTCAACAAGAAAACTGAATTATCGATAATTTTCATATATTAGTATCAGGGGGAACCCTAATCGAGTCATTTGCAGAGCTACTCCATATAATAAACTCCAGGGAACAAATTGGGTCATTTGGAAGTGGACCTCAACAATAAAACTGACAGGTTCTGTTCTCGATGAAAAGTACAAACTGGGCTTTATGGAAAATTGAATGCTTAAGAGTACACAGAGACAAGCTATTTCCTAGATTCCTTTATTAATTTACACTAAATTAATTGATGGATCTACGAATATTTCATGGCAAATGTGAATTGGCACGTAGAAGCTGTTGAGTAGCTGAAAGTTTCATCGTCGACTCTGAAATGACAGCATTTGAAAGGCTTGGGCTTGATTTCATGCATTCATGCAAAGCTGTGAGCAGAAGTTCCCATATGGTGGTTTGTTTTTGTTTACCTTTTCATGACTCAATGTGAGCTTGGGGCTGCTTGTGTTGGAATTATGAGTTGCACTTGATCCACTATTATTTTCTTCGTTGTGTAATGGGGGAGTTTTATTATTTAAGCTTCAAGTATTCCCACTGTCTAATTGGAGGTAATTTGTGTCAGCTTTACTAAATTGAGTGGCATTTAATAGTGTGCAAACAAGACGGGAGTTTGATGTGGACTGGCTGTCTAATCAATCATTAGTCATCATGAGCAAGTGTCTGGAAGTAACTAGTGGAAGTGATTCCGACGGAGGACCCAGTTGTAGCCAAGGCGAAAGGAGTTATTACGATGGAGTAGATAGTCGTCGGGAACTGACATGGGATTTGGAAAAAACGACAAGCCCAAGTGGTGGCACTAACCAATCCCTGAGCATTTTTCCAGAGATAGCCTCAATGGAAAACCATCCTTTACTTAATTCTTTGGTATAATAACCGTTTTACTTAAACTATATTACGATCAGATTAAAATGGAAACTGGCAATAAATTATTGATTTTGTCTTTTAGGTGGCGTACAACATTATGTCGTATTTACCAAGGAAGGACCTGCTGAAATGTCGTCTGGTATGTGCTGGCTGGGATACAGAAGCTTGTCGGGTGTTGAGGAAAGAGTTGACGCTGAGAGTTTCAAGATATTTGCCATATAAGCAAGTTCAAGTACATGATGGACGAGAATTTGAAACAAAAGCCAAATCGTGATTCACCATTTGCGAAAATATACTTGCGCTCAAGTTTCCGACTGGGTCATGATATTGCTCAAGATTTCTTCAAAACGCATGGGTTGGCTAATCGTTTTTTGTTTTGTTTTATTGAATATGATAATTTCAAAATTGTACTAAATTAGTTTTCCTTTTCCAGGCATGCAATCAGACACCTTCAAATTGCCAAAGTGGGTTGTGACTGTGGAGCTAATTTCTTCCAAAAATTACTCTTCTATCAGACTATGAATATAACAAGTTTAGATCTGCAAATAATTTCATCCCCGATTCGACTTTCGCCTACTAGTGAGTATTCCAAGTATCTACGACTGAAATCCTCAAAGCGACTTTCGTCGAAATGGAAACTTCCAAACCTGAAACGGCTTCACCTTAGACACCAACTTTTTGTGGAGAGACCAAGATTCGTTGAAGACCTGTTAGAATCAGTTATCAACCTGGAAATACTTACGACTGACGAAGCTAGTCCACTCTTTTGCAGGAATGTGTTTATACCAAAGGTTTTATCGTCAAGAAATCGATGGAACAAGTTAAAACAGCTTCAAGTGGGCGACATGCTGTGCTTCAGCAACGAACAGCTACTCAAGTTTTCAGAACTAAAATTTCGTCTGGAGTCGCTACCTTTGAATTTCAACATATTAGTCCCTAGTTTGGAGCGTGTCAATGTAAATAGTTTGATGACTTTGTTGATGAGTCTGCAAGGGACATTAAGACGCCTAGAGTTGTTTAATCACCGACCGGACCTGTTAGTCGATTTGAAGACATTTCCTTATATGAAGAAACTAGAGTATTTAAAAGTGACTAATATCTCTTTCCCTTCTTCTGCCCTTGATGGCCTCCCCAACTTAAAATTCTTGTCTGTGGTACACGAGGATGCAACAATTTACAATTCCTTCTTCAATCTGAAAATACCACCTCGTCCTGCTATTCACAGTGTTGGAATTTGCCCCCTTAGTGCCTTAAACTTATCGCATTTGAGAGACTGGATGGCGTACTGGGATGCGCATGCTAAAAAATACGTTGATGAACTCTCCTTTGCCTTCCCTTGTTTGCGAACACTCTCCATAAACGGAAATGACGCTGTGCTGAAAAACATTTACAAGAAAATGCCATTGCTGGAATCCCTAACAGTCAATGGCCCAATCACAGACGAAGGAATTACAGGAATACCACTGGAAATTTGTCAACGTATGCATTGTGAACAAGACTATGGACTCCTTGACTCTGATGAACTGGACCAGTTAGAGTTTGTAGGGGACTTGAAACGTACGTTTTGCACTTAAAACAATCCTTTCTTGCATATTAGTTTGCTGACATTGATTTTAAATTTTCACATGTTGTTTCCTCTCCAGGTTTAAAAAAGCTTACCATTTCGTCAATGGGAAACAGAACGTTACTATCCGAAGTCTCAGTGTTTCTTGGATTTGTTTGTTGTGCGGATTTAGTACACTTAGAAGTTGGGAGCCAAGAGGTACTTCTACAAACTTGCGTATCAATTATGACGTAAAAGTGTCCAATCTAGTCCAGTAATGTTGCTAATTCTTATGATTGGTTTGTTAATTACTCCCTTCAGTTGGTGAATCTTTGGAAAGAGGAGATCAAAAGACTCAAGGGAAGCTCGTTGGCGTCTTGACACATGTGGAATTCTACAATGGAACGCATTTCTAGAATTAAGTTTAAGGATTTGTTTTTCTTTGACTTTATCATAGCGTATATAGCTTTTATATATGCACTAATTTGTATTTACTTGCTTTGATTGTGGCCGTCATTTCTAGTTAGTTTTTATACGTGCTTTACCACTTCGGATTACAGAACAACATGCTGCTGGTAGTACTAGATTCTACTAACATTACCAAAAATACTTTTGTAATATAACCTGTGGAATAATTTAATCGTCTAGTCCTTAAAGCCATTTTCGGTAGTGCTGTACAAAGTAACGATACATTTCTTATTAAAGCAATTTGATATCATTTAGAAATAGTCAATAAATTATCTGCAAAAAGACTTACTTTAAACTGTACTTTTAACAAGTTCAACGAGTTCAACTCTTTTGCGAAAGACCATCTTTACATTATTGTTCTATTTCATATTTTGTAATGTCTAACTCAGACATCATTATCCAAATAGAGTTTAATTAGTATCTATCTACATAATATTACCACAAATGAAGCTCATTAGACTGTTTCGCTTTTTGTACCTTTGTGGTTCTACATGTGTTTGGTTCAAACGTCTTTTGGTAAAGGCTCACACACTTCAAATCATTCATAATGTACTAATCAACTGGCCACATTTTTCTTGGAATTTCTTTCGGTCTGAGCTTGTTCGATAAATAGGTAAAATTCCACAGGCCAGATCATTACTTTGCAATTAGTAAAAAATGTGTCAACTAAACATACACACACAAACTCTGTGTTTACCAATTTTGATTAAAGACAGTGACCATTTAGTTTACGTAATATGTACAAATACCGATATTATGCTTTCCAAGTAGTTTAGTTTGTCTCTGTTCCGTATATTTGGATATCGTACGAATTGGTTTAAGCGACAATCTTTATCAAATCAGTATTACATTTCTTGTGTACATAAGGAACTGTTATCCAAAAGTCGATCGTATGTACGATTTAAAATCATTAATATGAGCCATGAGCAAATCCAAGCATTCAATCAATGATTATGATTACAGACAAGTTGTATAGCAAGTTTCATGTGTAAACGCGGGTGCCGTATTAACAGAAAAAAATAGTACCCATTCGCATGTTCACATCGTGATTGGCCTGATTTTTCACAAAGAAGTTGTAGAATCACGCTTACACCAAATTGATTTCTTTTCTATCATTAGCTTTAAAAGGGTATGGAAAACTTGATTTGCGGTTCGGTGCATTACAACAAGCATCTTTTCAAATATCACACTAGTTGATTTTAAAGTGTAAGAAAAATGTGCCCTACCGACCGACACCTTCATAATGAAATGTATGCTAGTTTTTTTGTGTGTGGATACGTTGTGATTTTGGCACGCTGACATCTCACGTTCCTTGCAAAATAAAATCAAGCGTAAATGTATACAAGAAAAGTCAGTAAGCCGCAAACTCTACGAAAGACTCATGGATTATCCTTATCTATAACTCAACACTGTAAAAACTTCATACCGGCTTTTTGCACTTGGACTTTAAAAGAGGTATAATTAGTGGTTTACTACTCTGAAAACAGTCTATGTGTGCATCTAAGGTTTTAAGTTTGTTCATGCGGCTCTTCAACACTTCACCACATGTATAAAAATCTATACTTTTTTTCGGATCTGCATAGCTTCGCGATAAAAAATCGCTATTTACTTACGAGGGAATCCTACCTCATCATAATCAGTGTGTGTGCTTACATGCTTGAAACACGAAGTCAGATGCAAATCCTGTTATAAATGTACTACTATTACGTATTACATCAGGACGAGGAATAAGCAATTGAATTCATTTGGCTGATAGGAATAAGAGAACTAAAAACCACTTCTACTCTTCCTTACTGTCGGCTACAAATCGCTATCTCCATTACCACCGCTCTATTCTATGTTATACTCCTTTACCATCATCAACAACGAGCTTGCCAGTTTCATCGTTTGTCTGCAGTAGTTCTTTAGCACTTGATGATGCTACAGTGTGTTTGGGTAGTTGCTCGTTGTCACATAGAGGTGCAAACTTTTCCATTCTAAATGTCATTTTTCACATTTATGCAGAGAGCTTAGTGAAAAGAAACTTGCGGCTATTATAAACATATCAAATTCTTTCGCAAGGACTAATTTTATTGAAAAATTAATAATCAATTCATAATAAAATCGAAGCATATTCGAGAAAAACAACATAACACAATAGAAAAATCAAGAAACCTATCAAATACATAATTAAGTTATATGAAAATCTATTTAAAGCTAATTACCATGTAGCAAGCATTTTCATGCTGACTCGGTTTGAATTGTTTTCGACGTACTTTCGTGTTGGAAGGTTTGAAAAGTGTGAAGCACTGTGCCTCTTCAGGTAAAAGAGAACCGAGCAGGAAAACCGACTACAAGTCAATGATCGAACCAAATAGCTGTGATTTGGAAACAATGCTTTATGGCTGCAATTGCATTGTTTCATTCAACACAACCCAATAAAATCCAAAGAGAGCTACAATCATCATGTGTGGATTTAATTAACAAAGTACAAAGCTAATATTGTCAACGCTAAGACAAACAGGAGAAACTGTCAAGATTTGCTCAACTGACAAGTGAAGCGTTCCACTGGACCATTGTCACATGCAATCTGTAAATCAAAGGCACACAGAAGATCACACCATTTCTCTATTAGGTTATCTGAACGATTCTGAGTTTTCCCATGAAACAAAAAAAGCATTACGCTTTGAGTTTGACGTTTCAAGCTTAAAGTTTCATGTAAGTAGTACAAGTTAAACTATAATTTGTGCCGAAGAAATTGACTTAAATCTTTGTTTTCTACAGTGTTTTGTGGAGTGAAAGTCAACGTTTGACGTAAAAACATTTGTTTTTTGTGGAGTAATTTTGTCATTGAAATTGTGACCTGAACTAGTAAACCTTAATGAGTAAAGTTGTTTCGACATCATCAATGTTTTTCAAACGACCATTCGTATTATCTTCCCAGTAATGTGCAAGTCGTAAGTAATTTAACTCTTTATGTATGCCTCATAGCATTATGTAAATCCGGCCTTAAGTGGAAAATTAAACATTTTATTACATGTAATGTTTTGAAATGAAGTTGTATGACTACAGCCGAGTGTTTTAAGTAGTATGTACCTACGTGTTGTTCCAACTAACAAAATAAAAACATCGTGGACACTTGCCAATCCATGGAATCAACGCACCCTGTACGCTGTTGACGGTTCCGATAAAGCTCTGTCTAGACTTACTCGGTGCGTTTAGAGTAAATGTAGGCCGGCTATTATCTTGAGATGAATCAATCTGCAGGATGAACGTGCGAAACTTCTTCCTGAAATTGAAATAAAAAATTGTGTAATTATACGGGCTATACTTGCTCATGATCTGCCACTGTTGACCTCAAATTCGCCAATTGCAAATGCTCTTTATTAGCTGTCACGATAACAGAAGCTTTACAGATCGATAAGGATTTCATTTTGGAATGCTTACACCATGTCGTTACCTGAATCAAAAATATTTACATTACATTATGTAATCAAGCAGGCTTATAAATCAGGATCAATAAATAAACTGACTATGGCTATCAAGCCTTCATTGTAGTTTTACCTGGAAGCGGAGTAGAAATGAAACGAATGGATTTGGAAGAGTTTCCAAATCTTATTTTACATTTTACATACGTATGTAATATGTATACTCGATACTGTATGGATTTTAGTAGAATTGTTTACATTCCATCGAGTGCACTACTTTTGCGAAGATGTGTGCTGCAGACAAACACCAGCCAGAACCATTTTTTTTGTTCGTAGTTCGTGGAACAATTCTTTTCCTTTTATTCCATTGATGCACGATACTTTAAAAACAAACTTATTTTTGTCATACAAAGATAGGAAGTAGAAGTGTCTTCCGTATTCTGATTTTTTTGCTTGGAATTCGGCCTGCCAAGATGTTAAAATCATTTTAAATATCTCTCATTATGCAATGTAGCTGTTCTTTTGCAAGTCTCTTTCTTTTATTTAGTCCGTAAAATTTTATCAATGCTAATAGATATGAACAGCAAATAAAACTCAACAATTCATAAAATTACATATGACATTAAAATCACTGTATGAATATAGATCATACAAGTATTCTGCACACAGCTCGGTAAATCCAATATTGAAATCTTTTCGGTTTAACAAATATGTGAATTCAGTAGTCAGTAGCACAAAAATATTTATCATCTCTTTGATTGACTAGACGTATGAATGAGTGAAGATGTCAAAAAGTTCTTTTTAAAAACAAAAGTATAACAATACACCTGAATTTCTTCGAATTTTTGAAGCATGCCATTAATTTCCTTAGTTACTACATTGCATTAATGCTATCTCGAAAACAAAACCCATAACCAATCAATGTTGTGCTGCAATACATTCATGTTCACTGCTAGAAATGAACTTTTGTCGTGTTTTACTTTTTTATGGTTAGTCCAATATTATCCTCTAAATTGTGCGAGCATGCTGTTTTTATTCTTTGCATTCTGACTTTTACCACGTATGTTCAATTACTTAAGTAGTAGATATTACTAACCGACATCAGTACTTAAATGGCATTTAGTTTCTGCGAGCATTGATGCAAATCCTAAGTATGAAGATGGATTTTCGTAGAATGTGCAAGAACATGCAATGATATCGGGCTAACTAAACCTTACTAGGTAGGAGTCTAGCAGAGCAATAACTTAAGTGCTAAACGTGTCGTACTTTTCTAAAACAGGGTTACCGAAAATTCAAACTCAAACGAATTTAAGAATTAAATGTGAAATTGAAACCAATTGCGTACAACATTCGATCTAGTTAAACAATAAAAACAAAGCCCAGTGAATGGGATCTGTGACAAACACCTTTCGTTATAACAGCTTTTTAGATCGTAGGAGAAAACGGTTTTTGATATGCACATGATAGACAGTCGACAAATGTTAATCTCCACTGATTTATTCTGAAACTAATGAATGAGCGGTGACTTGCATAAAACTGCATTTTCATTGAAGTACCACTAAAATCATCCATCTAAAAATGTTTTAAATTGCACAATGTAACATGACATGCACTTCAGCCCAGGGAATTTAAAAGTTTCTTGAAACAGCAAATCTGTCCATCAACTCACAATTAGCTTTAAGTCTACATGGACAGATGTAAAGCATTACGGAATGAGTAGATGCGAGCTCCAATTATTGTTTTAATTTGAACNATGTAAAGCATTACGGAATGAGTAGATGCGAGCTCCAATTATTGTTTTAATTTGAACTTTGTCATAATGAAGAAAGCACATGAACCTAAACCTAATCACCTTTTTAGCTGTGGTTTTACTGTTCATTTTGCGAATCAAATTGCCTAAGCTGTTTTTATGGACTTAATTACTTCTTGTCATTTAATGCTGTCATTTGTTTTAGAAAATGATTCCTCATTAGCAGCTCGCTGAAGTAGTATTTGTTCTAGAGTTTGTGTATGACCACAGTAGTGGTGCGTTAGTGAGAAAGGATCAGGTAATTAGACGGCATTTAGAATCTATTAGGTTTCCAGGTTTAGTAGTAGCACGTGGTAAAGTTGAGGTAAGCAAGATTTTGACATGAGGCAATTAAAATGATGAGACCTAAACAGTATCATTACGGTTTTTTTTCTGTAAAAACCAATTAAATTCATTTTCCTCATTACAACTTCAACAGACAGAAAAAAGTATTATTTGCGTATGAACACTATAACCCCACATTTATTTTATGTCATTAATAACAATTTATTACAAATTGTGCATCAGTTGAAAACACCAAATTCCTTAATGTAGTGTAATTTACTTAACACTATTCGACTCTATAGCAGAATAAATTCAAAATAGTCTTAAATTAGTATAAAAACAATTGAAATGGTAAGATGAAGTAAATTTAAAGAAGGTTAGGCATTCAATTCAAGAATAGATTACAATAGGATTTAAGTTTTAACTGTAGAAATCAATGTAAGAACCTCTCTTTTGAAATGCAAAACAATAGTTATTTTATACCTAAGCAAAACTAATTGCCAAATAAATGATTGTTCTTGTTTCCAATAGGTCATGGTGGTAAACAATAGCATAATGAGTGAAAGTAGGACACATCAGCGGTCATCCCGCGGTCGAAAGCGTATAATGCGTGAATCCACTTCTCGAAAACAGTCCAAACAAGTTGTCGAGTCTTTGGAAACAATTGACATTGACTTGTTTGATGAAAACATTCCTGTGTCGGATGACCTTGTCGAAAGCATTCTCAACTCTACCCCGAGTATTGTCGGCGATGGAAGTAGTGGGGGAAGTGGAGCAGGAGACGACTTAGACGACTATGAAATAGATGAAATAGATTCCAGTGATGATAATCTCGATGGAACTTCCACAACCTCGTCATACATGAGAGGTGATAGAAACTCAAATTCTGGAAGTGGTAGTTCGGGATTATTTTCAGACAAGGATGGCTGCTCATTTACTGGTTCTGAGGAAAGACTGATGTCCGATGGAAAGTTATCTGGGAGGCGGCGGGGTGGAAGTAGTAAAGATAGCACAGGTGGAGGAGGAGGTAGTTCAGGAAGTATTGCAGACGATGGATCTGTGAACGGTGGGAACGGTAGTGCAAGTGAAAAGTCTGGAAGTTGTGGATCCTCAGAACGAAGAAGAAAAGCGGTGCTCAGTGCAAGAGAAAGGAATCTTCGCCGACTGGAGTCTAACGAAAGGGAACGACAGCGAATGCACAGTCTAAACGATGCATTTCAGGTGAGACACTTTACAAGGACTTTTACTTTTTTTATGCGAACATGGTCTCAATTCATATTTCAAGTGTCCTCATAAAATTAATCTAATACAAACATAGGCACTTAATGGTTTGAATGGTAACAAGCTATTGACACCTGAAGCAACATTTTACAATCTTAATTACACGCCACATGTATTTCCAATTGTGATTGAAATTAGAGTTGTATATGAGATAGAAATTTTAGATACGTACATGCTGACGGCTGACATTGTACCTATTTGAAATACATGGTTTTCAATGGCGCTTTCAGAACCAATTGTGATTGAAATTAGAGTTGTATATGAGATAGAAATTTTAGATACGTACATGCTGACGGCTGACATTGTACCTATTTGAAATACATGGTTTTCAATGGCTCTTTCAGAGATGCACAATCCCTTAAAAGTCATATCGGAAACGAGTAAAACATTTTACCTTAAATTACATCCGTGCGCCAATTAACGCATAATATACAACGCCAATTCTAAACTTAATTTTTATGATGCCCCTGAACTATTCGAAGGCTTTTTGGTGTATTAAGTTTATAGCGGTAATAAGCTCAGTGTTTTAAAATTGAATATGCGTATTTTTTCCTCGGAAGTAAATTATAAACTTGCTATAAAGGGATGAGAAAATTGTTACGTATCTTGATTTGAGCATCTCTGCGATCAAAAATGATAATGCACGTGCCAACACATGTTGTTAAGAGTGTAAGAAAGGTATAATTTCGATAGCACATTTTCAGCCCCACCCAACAAATCGAAAGCTGTTGAGTAGCCGTCAATCGGAAACTCAATTGCTTAGCTTATGTTATTTATGAACCACATAAATAGTGGGTTAGGTTATGAAAAAATCAAACGGATCATTGATACTTTTACTAAAGCATTCATTAAAAATCACTTAGGCATTTGCAAATTGAGTTGTTACATCAGGGGATAGGTTAGAACTATACTAATTTCTAACTATTCATTATTCATATACATTTTGCTCATTTGTAAACTATCATCACAATAATTTTGTATGGAAATGCAAATGTGATGTGTAAGAAAGTCGTTTTTGTCTGTTTCGGCTCGTGAGTTGTGAGTACTCTGTTGAAGATTCCTTAATTTCCACTTCTGAACTCAATCCATAGTCGTTTCAGGGCCTTACGATGACTTACGCTTACGAGCTTTCATGCGTCTGGAATAATATTACATAAAGGTAAAAGTATAAACTCACATTTATAACTTTTATGAAATACCAATGAAATGAAACAGTAAAACTTAGCCTTGCCAGTATTAAGGCAAAGTCAAAGTGCTTCGCGGCGAGCCATCCGTTTTTTAAATTTCAGGAGCACTGGTACTATCAAATGCGAACCTGTTGCCTCTTGCTCCAATTTACCACAACAGAATTTAACTTTTGGGTTATTTTGAAGATTTGTATGTGAAGGTAGCACTATTACTTACCTAAGTTACTATCAGCAAAATTATATATTCTTCGGTGCATCACATTCAATATGTAATTTGTTATTAGGTAAGTCTAGTCCGACTTCTGTGGTGAGGTAGATTTTGTATTTTTCTAAAGTATAGATTGTGAAATACAGCTTTGAGGAAGGAACTTCGCTGTATCTTTCACTTAAGATATGCTGTAAACCTGAAGTGCGGAACGAATTGATACTTGAAATCAGTTTTAATCAATGAATTGTTATGCATTAAAAATGATGTTTTTCATTCTAGTTTTGTTGATTATCAATTTATTACCCTTAATGAAATAACGAAGAGGATTTGAACAACAGAGTTCTTAAAAGTTTTTTTTAACGATTATTGAGCTATGACATAACTAATATTTCATACTGTGCATACACCCTGATTAGCCAACTACTGTGCATTCTAATCTTGTTTTTATGAATGACGGGATCACTGTAAAATTTCGTGCTTGAAAGGTAACAACATCAACACACTTTCATAACTCTTGTTACAAAAATATCTCTTTTCTGCAGTAACCCAAAAATAATTGCGAATATATTTGAGGCGCACAGTTCATTAATAATCAAACCAGTTATTACTAGCCCTTTGCATTTTCTTATTGACGCTCTCCCAACATTTTAGGAAGCGAGGTTTGCCGCCTTAACGGGTTTCGATTACATGTATCCGAGTACCGTGTCGTGTAGGCATAAGATAAATAGAAATTGTATTTGTATTCTGAATACAGCATTCATTTGTAACAATTGTAGTTTACCTCTGTATCCTAATATAACAAGGTTGGATTGAACTGTGTAGGAAATGAAAACAGAAAGAAGCCTTGTCGATAAAAATGCTGAATTTGATTCAAGGTGATCTATTTATTGACTTTCATGATTTCTAACTATACATGTAAGTTGTGGTCAAGTAAGTTGTGTATATGGGTGAGGAGACGTAGAGGCAGTAGACATAGGATGTAGTATGAGTAACTTCTTTAGGCATAAATTGTTGCAAGCTTGCAAGTAGTTTTATGCCTATCTCTGCACTGAAATAGAAATCTCTCTGATGTCAGAACACATCCGGATAGATCGCACAAACAAAGACAATCTAC
>JAAXOA010001111.1:0-17382 GCA_036561885.1 Salina celebensis
AAGGAAACAGGTTTTGGGGTTGACTGGACAATGCTTAAAACATAGTATTAGAGATCGTCTTCTACCTGTCATGCTCAAACTTTATATTTGAGCTATATAATCAGTGAGAAATTTTACGGCTATGATATATCAATTGTTCACCTTTCTGCTTGAAAGCTTTTTTACTCTTTCGAAAGAGCTGTGGTTGGGTTTTGTGAGAAAAACCTGTCCACATTTGATAACCACAATGCAGACCTACTGCACTATAATTAATATGTGAAAAGACACAACTTATGGTTTGTTATCACTCCACATAAAAAAAATGGAAAAGGAATGAGTTATTATACAATTAAAAGGATTTCATAACTTGTTGTTCATACTTCAGTGTCTGAGGTTTAGTTTTTTAAAGTGCTTATTTAGATGAAATTACATACATAGTTTGAAATTTTTCTTACCACACAAGCTGCAAAACAGTTCCCATTTCCCATCCTATGAGAAGCAAGAATTTTGACCAATCTTTCTTGGAATTAAAAAGAAAGGTAGAATGTACAAAGACAACGATGGCTAAGAATCACTGTCCAGGCTATACTAGGTTGTATCACTCACATCACGCGACGCGACACTGGTTTTCCACCTGTCGTTGTCCTCATAAAAGTCACTTATCAATGATAAGTTATCATGAGTTTTTCACGTAAATGTCTCGCTATTCCCCACTATGACAACATGGAAGACAAAACGTGTTTAAAATTGATAGACAGTCATCTCGGGTGGAACATGTTTCCATGACACATTACAAGCTATCAAGCCATCATTCTTCTGATGGCACAACTCTTTCGTGTGTCAGAAACTAGATCAGATTACTTTTCTTCAATCCTGACCAACGAACTTCTTCATAAAAGGAAGTCGATATCACATGAATTTTTTAAAATCAGTCTGTGACCCGAAAAGTTAGTTTTTCTGCAGTGGCCACTCCTTTGACAGAATCGTGTTTCAGATGGAAAACGCCTGACTATCTGGACTATCGAATTGGAATCTTTTTTTTTTATGTAACAAAAAAAGCGTAAATGTTTATGTACTATTTTTCTTTTCTTTTTTTAATAAAAAAACATATTATTTTGTAATGTCTGAATCACTTGCTCCATGAAGGGCTCTGTCATGATATGAATTGGAAATAAATAAATCTGGGCAACTAGTAAACATGCATTAATTGATATTTTTCCAGTCACAAAAATTTGCATTTGATGAATCTCTATACCTCCATGATCCTGACAAGATGTCGAAGATTCAAAATCAAAGAGCTCATGTGCCCAAATCCATCTTTTAAAAATTATTCTAAATTCTATTGTTGAAGTCTGGCGGAGATTTGTAAAAGCATTTTCTCTTTCATGGTTCGAGTTTGTTCTCAAATTTGAAATGCACGTGTTTTCTCAGTCCAGCTAGGATTTTCTCCACGATTCGAGAGCTTTTTTTTCTTGTTTTCATATCCCCTAAGCAGCCTGCCCCAGTGCACTGCTTCTCGGTTTTTTCATGCAGCTGATTCGTTTTAAAAGCATGCGAAAACATTGTTTTTGTTTGTATTCTAGGTGCATGCATAAAAGCACACTTCATCGAACAAAAACACTGCAAGATTGAAGAATCAACAAACTTCATTTTTAAAATTGTTGTTCCAGTGGAAGTAATCAAAAAAGTAAACTTTTAAAACTGTTTGAAAATAGCGACTTTTGTTTTCTTTAAAAATAAACCGTTATACGCTGTAAGAGAAGGAACTTTATTGAATTTGTTGAAAACTAGGTGGCGAAATGATGTCAAATGACACCCCATTTGCCATATAACACTATTTGAAAAAAATAATAACTTCCAGTTTGTTTACCCCGCTGGCGATATCGACCGGAGAAAAATCCAATTAGGATTTTCCGCTGTCTCTAGCAGCTTTGGTTTCATCTTGTTTCAAGGTTATTTCCCTAATCAAATTCTTCATCGTCAATTTTTGATACTTTCTACGACGAATATTACCACCCATTTTTCCCCTGCTCGTTCCCTCCCATTCCCCTCGTGATCTTTTTTTTTCTTCTGGAGGAATGTGTACACATTGCATTGTGTCCGTTGTTTTTTCGCTTAGCTCAACTAGTAGCGATATTGTGATACATCTTTTATATCATGATCGCGCTCTTCGGCTAACTACGGAGGAAAACAACGGACGCATACAGCTGTCACTCTTGTAACAGTGCAGGTCACGTAGTAACACATAGACCGTTGAATATTTATCTTTGAGCGACTTTCCTCCATGGTGTGTGTATGTTCCTCTACGTAGGTGGTATCCTCTTCGCGTTAACATCATTATTAGTGTAGTTTCGTTTTTGGAGGAATCCAGTACAGAAAAAAAGAGTGATAGAGGTCTATGTTTAGGAAGACATGGAGGAAACAAGGACGAACCTTTTACTCCACGAAAAAAATGGTGTTGCTTTGCTCCCTGGGCGTTACAACAAAACCAAACATCTCACATAAAAAATGTACAACATGGGAAAAAGAGGTTCATTTTTTCAACTTTTTTATACTTGGTGTCGTTCTGGAGGAGGAGATCAGTAGATAGTTGGCTGTTGGAGGACACAGAGAGGAAATGAAAGCGAAAACAGGGAATAGGTCAAAAATTAAAGGACTAACCTTTTTTTGGTGAATATTAATCAAGAATGAATGAGTAGTGAGGGAATATAATGGGCGATATTATATTTTGCCTGATTTCAGGTTGCTTTTGGTTTTTTCTTATTATTTGCGTGAGATTGATATGTGATAGAATCCTGAGGTAGAACGAGGAGAATAGGGAGGAGGAGAAGGTTTAGATTAGAAAAGATGTAGAATTACTAACGACCATGTTTATATGGCTCCGTCCGAGTTTTGAGAATAAAAAAATGAAAGTTTGTGAAATTACTTGTGGCTTTTGTAGAAGTAATTAAAGTGAAAAAATGCCTGGGGCTGGAGGCAGGAAGAAGCCCTTTAGTGGTAAACAGAAGAAACAACAGTTGCTAGCAAAGAGAGAAAGGCAAGGAGACAAGGTATTGGACGAGGATGGCGTGCTTAGACGAGGACCAGGAACTTCCAGAGCTGCTGGAGGAGGTGCGTAATTTATCAAGAATATTATTTGACCTGTGTATGTTTCAAAAATATGAAGTATAACGCTACCGTTTACATATAGGGGGTGCGGGAAGAATCAACGTGAGAAACGAACTTAGTACAACTCTGGAGGATGCGAACCGCGTTGGAAGTAAATTTTTTGAAGTACGATATCCCACGACTAAATCAGATGCTGGAAGGTACTTCATACAGAGTGCAAATCTTTTGGAGGAATTAAAACAAATAGCAGCATTTTTATGTATTTTTAAAGGTATTCCTTGATGTTCCGGAAAGAGTCACAAGAGGAGCTTAATCGTCAGAAGCAGGAAGGTCGAAAAACTATAATACCTGTGCTGGAAGAATATTTAGAATGTCAAGTGGAGGATTTCTTTGCCCCCGAGTTGGACTTCCCAATTCGTCCAAAATGGAGTTACGACGTTTCTAGAGAAGAGCTTGAGAGAAATGAAAACAGATATTTTCATGTGAGTACTTGTGCTAACTCATTGAGATATAGAAATTTTTTGAGAGTATCCCTTTTAAATGGCGATTGATTTGATATGAACTGTGGTTTCTTTCTTTTCTTTTACTTTTAGGAGTACTTAAGAAAAATAGACGAAAAATTTGAGAGGAGCGACCTAAGCTATTTTGAATTGAACTTGGAGACTTGGAGGCAATTGTGGAGGGTTCTTGAAATGTCTGATATTGTACTCTGCGTAGTCGACATACGGTTTCCAGTACGTACATTATGCCATGACATGACTCTCTCAAGTGGATTCCTCTTGACTATTGTGTACTTATCGGATATATTTTGTATATACTCTGCTTCAGGCACTCCTCTTCCCTCCGAAACTTTATGATTATGTGACTAATCTTGGGAAGCATTTGATTTTAATCCTAAACAAAATTGATTTATGCCCGGCCCCGTTGGTTTTGGCGTGGAAGGATTATTACCAGAAAAAGTATCCGGAATTACATATTCTATGTTTCACTTCGTATCCCTCATACAACGTGGTTGGTGACGAAAGCACTAATTCTATCCAAGTAAGCTAATTACTACCACATAAATTGAAAAATTATCGATAATTAACTACGCTTTAGCATTAGTAAATATGAATATTATTTGGACTTGCAGGGGAAACGGAGGAAGGGGAAGCTGCGTATGTGCGCCGAAGGTGCCTTTGAACTTTATAAAGTTTGTGCGCAATTAGTGGATAACCAAGGTTGAACCAATGAATATTCTTATGAAATGATCCTAACCCAGCATGAACATGTCATGTAATCAATATAACATTTGGTTTGGGCAGTTGATCTCAATTCCTGGAAACAGAAAATCAACGAGGAAATGAACAGCGCAGGAGGGGATGATGAAGATGAAGCTGTACAAGTTGAAAATGTGATCACTGAGAAAGTAGATACGGGTTATTACGAGTTTAAAAAGTTTTCAAGTGGTATTTTAACCATTGGTTGTGTGGGCCAACCTAACGTTGGTAAATCTTCACTGATCAATGGCTTGATGGGCAAGAAGGTATGTGATTTTAAAACGTTAAAAGATCTTATCTTCAATAAGAATGAGGAGTATGCATTCGGTATTACAGAAAGTGCACAATATTCATTTTTATTTTGTAGGTTGTTAGTGTTTCCAAAACACCGGGCCATACTAAACATTTCCAGACGATTTTTCTTACCCCTAATGTACGATTATGTGACTGTCCGGGTCTGATTTTTCCTTCAAAAATTCCTAAAGCTTTGCAGGTAAGAAAGTGTAACATCTATTCATTTATGACCATTAGTATACTACAATTACAAACTATAATTTCACCAGGTTCTCTGCGGAAGTTACCCAATTGCACAACTGCGGGAGCCACATACAACTGTGAAGTATTTAGCGGAACGTTTGGACCTTCCTAAAATCTTAAATATTACTCATCCAGAAGGAGAATCGGAGTGGTCTGCGTGTGATATTGCTGATGGTAAAACCTTCTTACCTTCGTCGTATACGTAATTAAGTCGCTAACTTAACCATACAAAATTTAATCGCTTAGGGTGGGCACAAAAGCGAGGGTATTTAACAGCCAAGGCTGCTCGACTGGACACGTACCGTGGAGCCAATCACATTTTACGATTAGCGTTGGAAGGTCGTATTCGACTGAATTTGTATCCAGTCGGCTATTATACCACGAAAGGTATGTCAGTTGCTTCCTATAAACGTATTTGTAAAGAAACTAATGTTCAAGCTTAATAAATTTACGGTTTCTTGTCAGATGTCTGGAAGGAAGATCCACGAGTAGCAGAAATTCTGTGTATTCAGGCAAAATCCCAAGATGCTCCTTTAAACGCTGACGTCATTCAAGTTTCATCTGACGAAGGAAGTGGAAATTGATGAGGACCCAGAAAACAAAGAAGATGCTGACGAAGAGAATGGCAATGCTAACAGTGACAGTGAAGATACCGGTAAACCTGTTCATGCCAAGCCACCGAAGAAGAAGCAACAAAATATTTCTGTTCGAAATAAATTCGCTTTGTTAGTTGACAGCGATAATGATGATGACGATGACGATTGAAGTTACCTATATTTTCACGAAATTTAACCAGTTTTGTGATATTTGTATCAAAGTACGTGTAGAAAATTAGACTGAACGAATCCATGAAATTTAATTAATCTTAAGTAAACCTTTTATTAAACCGATTTTCGATAGCAAAATAGCAATTAAATCTTTTCATCTTTCTTTCCCGCATTCTGATCCTCATTGTGTTTAACAAAACCCGACAAGGGCAGTGATATCTAGGAAAATCAAATTATACTTGAATCTTGCTGAAAAGTTTGTAGGCATCTTTGCTATATTGTTGATTGTTTCAACTGACCTTTCCCTCATCAATCAATTTATTCACTTCTGCCCTATTCTTATCTGCAAAAGTTTTGTACTCTTCCGGAGTGAAAATCTGTACTCTTTTGACATGCTCCCAGAAAATATGTTCATCGTATCCAGTGTGTTTTGCATTAATAATGAATTCCTCCAAACTGTAAGTACCATAAGAAAATTATCCTTAACTTATCCCATCTTATAATATAGTTCAAATGATTTACTTAATAAGATGATCTCCATCCAGGTCAATAGTCTCAAAAACGAATTCCCTCATCCTCTCTAATTCCTCCTCCTTAACCGTCTTATCATAATCCGGACTTTCTGGATCATAATAATCGGCAACTTCACTCTCCATCAGTGTTTTTATTTCAACTTCGTCCAGATAGCTATTCCCATCCAAATCGTGCATATGAAAGAATGTTTTCAAATTGAAATTTTCCTTGTCCATTTTATCCTTCTCTTCCCAGACTTGCATCAAGTGCTGTTGGGATCCTGGCAAATGACTTGGTTTCCGTCTTCTATGCTCCAGCAAAACTTCCTCGCGTACTTTGGAAACTTGAGCTTGTTCCTTTAGTGACAGTCTTTTGTAAAGTTCTTCAAATTCTAACAGCTTGTGCATTTCGTAACTTTTAAATCTTTCTTTGCGGTAGTTGTCGATAACAGTCAGGTCTGCTTTTGCCTGTAGAACAAGTTTGCGAAGGTCCTCAGGTCCAAATTCAGCTGCGTTTTTAGCATCCACATGCTGCATTGCTTGCTTTATTTGATGTCTAACAAGATTCTTATCAAGTTGCCCCTGACGCTTCAACTCTTCACTGTAGGTTTTTATACGACGAAGTTCTCCACGTTTTAGGTCATCAAGTTGCATTTGGGTTAGTGGTTCAATATCTTTATAATGTTCAGCAGGATTTCCAGCCTAAAATTTCATACAAAATTATAACTAGACCCCAAAAAAGGTACCCATTTGATGCCATATTGTATACCGAAAGAGTTTCAAAATGGACTTTCGCGTGCCTTTTCGGATCCTGCTTCAAAATATTTATTACTTGGGTCAAGTATTTTGAGTAATGCAGGTCCTTAACCTAAATCCGCAAGAAATTTGTATTAATTATCTTGTTAAATTTGTAAAATGGGAGCTCGTATCTTTTACCATATCGTGAATCAAATATGAGTTTTGGCGAATTTGCTCCTTTCCTTCATCATCTTCTTCTTCTGAATCCCATCTTTCCGCAGTGGTTGCTATAAGCAAAAGGCTACAAACTAAAAACTTAATAAATTTCCCATGGAAACTTGGATTCTTAGCAAATTTGAGGGCCATATTTTAAACGTCGCCAGTTGCCATTCAAGTAAGATCAGATTCGACTTCTCAAAGAAAAGATTAGTTTGCTAAGAGTACGTGTCAATGTCAATACTCGAAATAAAGAATAATTAAAATATGCATTCATGAAAGTTTAATGATACATAATTAAAATGAACATTCATACCTAAAATAGCCTTTTGTTTCACGCAATACTTACAAAAACTTTTATAGCGCATGCATAGTAAATTCACATTTTCTCATGTATTTTTTTTATGGATTAATTTTTACATTCGGTTCTTTTAACATTTAATTTATTTCTTAGCTCTACTCTGTTTGAACTGAGTATCTATAAATATTTTTTTCATTTTCAAAAATAAGCTATTCCGTCAAATTGAATGTCATTTTTCCCCTTGCCTCCTTTAAAGTGAGAGGTGACATTTTTATTTGCAGTACAGATGGAGACATTCAAGTCGACATGAACTCATAAAGATTCTTTTTTTTTTCTTGTATATTCTATAAGGTGATAGCTCACTGAGACACACAGAGGAGAAAATTGAGACTGTTATAAAAAGGAATAGATTGAATAATAAGCGCAGCTGTCAGGGTAACGTCAATTGGTCTAATTTATGACTCTCTTGGTGACGCAGTGGACGTCACACAGTCTCTCGCTTGGAATATGTATTCACATAAACATAAGAATTTGATATGTTAATACAATCTTAAATTCTAAGCACCAAACAGTGTAAAGTTTGTAACAAATTGGATCACGGGATGACTTTAATAAACAAGTTACGCTTAGCTTTTTAGACAAAATATATACCACCAAGTACATTTTTGCTTGCTATACGTAGTTTTTTTGGTAACGCGCAGTCTAATATAAAAATTGTAGGGTATGTTTTCAGCAGATTTGAAAACACTATCAATCAACGACAGTAAAACATAGAGCTGATTTTATCTGAACACTCTAATAATCACTCGTAGGTTTGGAAACAACGACGATGAAACAGTGAATTTGGATAAAATTTATGCATATATTCCACAGGTAGCTATAGCATTTTTTTAGATTTTCAAATGAAAACTTGAAATGTTCTTTTGTGTGTGAAAAAAATTTTTATTCTTAAAGTTATCTCATGCTTTCCAATCTTGTTAAACGAAGGAGGGGCAGTTCTGCATTTTCATATTGACTTCAGTTTTATGCTCTTCTGCTGAGTTTCCTGCTGGACTACGTAGTCTCGTAGTAACCTAGTTTTCTTTTGTCCATACCTAGTTTCTTCTTTACTCCTACATTGTCTGCATATTAAACACTTTTTCTATCCTTTTCACCCACTTTATCTGGATAGCTTTTTCCACTATTGCAAACCCATTTTCTTACTCCTGAGTTTTTTTTTACTGCAGTGTAATATTTTGCGGTAGACTTTGCGTTCAACTATGCAAATGAGGAAATCTCGTGCGCTGCTTTCCTTAGGAAAACAAACGCCCCGAAAAAAATAATCATGGTAAAAGGAAACAGCTCTAAATAAATATGATTCTAACAAGCTGTACACATTAGAAATACACAGCCGTCATCAGTTATGCATAATAGCTAGCCCAGAATGCAAAATAAGCTTATTACAAGGAGCCATGAAAACACAAATCATTCTTGTTTCGCAACCAATATTAATTACATTATAAGCCCGAATAATATATTCTTTTACGTGTGTGTTATAGTGTCATCAATATGGCATTGAATTTTGGTGTATACACATTACACAATGATTTACATACGTGTTTTCTTTTCACAAGCATTTTAGCCTGTGGCAATCAATATGAGCGTAACAAACTCTCCAAACATTGTCCTTGCATCCTTTTAAGGTCCTTAAAAGTCGCTGACTTTGCATGAAACATGCATGCATAAAAATGTTTTAAAAGTCTTCCTCAAGTAGGGTATAGGGTTCTTGTCAGGTATCAGTCAAACTCACTTAGAAAGGACCAAATTTTGTTGAACATTGGGATAGACTAGACAGTACATAATCCAGTCAAGAGAAAGTTTTCACCAAGATGGNACTCACTTAGAAAGGACCAAATTTTGTTGAACATTGGGATAGACTAGACAGTACATAATCCAGTCAAGAGAAAGTTTTCACCAAGATGGATGTGAAAACTTTCACCGGAAACATTTTGGAGAAAAACAGTTTGAATTGTTATTTAAACGATTTCTAACCTTTTTGCAACTGCATTGAACCTACATTGTGCATAATATCATGACACTGTTGACTCTACATGTTTTAAAAAAGTGTTAAGTTTTATATAAGCTTTTGCAAATGTTTTTATTGGATCCCACCACGTTATTACCACCAACTTCTCCGTCTGTCCCTCGAACGGTTGTCCGTCTGACGTTTTTTCTTCTTGATGGTGACGGTTAATAAAAAAAGGTTTCAATGTACGTGAAAATGTTGCACTGATTATGTCCTCCTGTTTTTGCGTCTACATAAAACCAACACACGCCATGCCTGATAGAATATATTTTTGGTGGTGGTAGTGTGCTTTCGTAGTTTTTCTCTGACTAGGCAGCAGACCAAGAACGTAAAATTCTGGGTCTCTTGTCGTCTCTTGTGTAAAAATGTGGAGACGGCATATCATACGGTATCAGCAACAACGTGCTCTGATTATGTGCCTACATTCATACATCACTTGGAGTGGAACAGTTTTTCTGGTGAGCGAAAAGTGTGTCTTATGTTGTTGGTTAGCAAGAAACCTTATGTCAGTACACGTTTGGATGGCAATGTGGAACGAAGACGCAGCCATATCCACACACAACAATATTTCATGTTCAATCCAACCAGTCTCTAATTTTTAAATGTAATTTTCTCAAAAAATATATATAACAATGACTCTATATTATCCTCAAAAAGGAATCGCTGGCTGGTGAAAGTTTCACGTGACAGTGCCGAAAAAAAAATCTGTCAAAGCAATTTTTTTGTTGGATGAAGGGCAATGGATGGAAAGTGAGTGGTGAAAGCAAATGGAAAAAGATCATATTTTTTTTCTCTCTTGTGTGTGTGCGTACAATCAGGAATTATTTTTATTGTGTACAAGAAAAGTTGCTGGAGAAACTGATTTAATTTTTTTCTAGGGGAATAATATTATGACGTTTTTTTGCCATATGGAAAAAACGGTATCATATAGGTAACAGAAAGTAATAAAAAAGTCAGTGATGTGTAGTAGTAGTGACTACTATCGACATTTCAAGGGGAAAAGCCGCAAGACAGGATGTGAAAAAACGTGAAGGAAGGAAGGCAATATGGAATGTGAAGAGACATTGTTATAAAAAATCAATCGGTAGCTTTAGAAAAGATTTTTTTTACTATCAAGAGGAAAAAATTGTACAGGGTATGGAGTGAAAGTGAAAAAGAAAATTGGAGAATTCTTTGTTAGGCAGCTATGACAATGAAAAAAAAAGTTAATATGTAGTAGTGATGCTCATGAAAAGGATGACAGTTGAAAGTAAGTGGAGAATATATTTGGAATTTTAACTTTGTGGAAATTTCAGTCATAATATTTTATGTGCTGGTTCAGAGGTCAAATATTATTCTGAAATAATAATACAATATTTTATATGTTTTTAATGACTTTCCCCCACCACAAACAATGACGACAGTAAAAAACATAAGCTGCGAGCTTTCTCTTTGCTTTCTTGTTGACAGCCAATTGACAAGGATATATTTTTCTCTTTTTGTTTCTATCCCGTGTTGAAAAGGTCGTTTTTTTCGGAATGACAACCAAATCCATTTCTTTCTCTCCTCTCCCCACCGTATAATCTGCCAATATCAACTATAAAAGGGGAAAAATCAATCTTCCCAGAGTTCATTACCAAATTTTCCGTTGGCTCTCCCAATGACACTTGTTACACAGTTTCCGTTTTAGATCCTGCTGGGATGTTCTCTCCCAGCCCAGTAGGCTTTCTCTCTGTATGTCGTCCACAGTCCAAACATGCATATCACTTTTATTAACTTTCATAAAAACCTTTTTCCCCCTTAATTTGTCATCTATAAAAGCTTTTTTTCTCCTCAGGTCCCTGTCAATTTTTAAAAAGTTTTACTCTACATTGCAGGGAAGAGAAAAAAACCCTTAGAAAGTAATCAGACCATTCCTATTCCCCTGACTATCCTCTTTGGAAAAGCCATAATCCGATTCCCCGAAAATAAAATAAGTGCTTTGAATGCATTACTTTCTTTTCTTTCTCCTTCAGCCCGGATTACGATCCGTTTTGTTCTACGAGTCGCCATAGAAACCTGATGAAAATTTCATCTACTGCATGCCATAAAAATACCACACCGCACAGCATTCCCTTGACCGTTACTCTCCTTTCCCTGGATTTTACTGGTCAAGAAAACTTATATAACACAACAGTCTTTTAAGAAGAAAAACTCTCTAAAAAAATATCATGTTGGTTGCCAACGTGATGAATGCTGATATTTACTTGTGAGCTATAGCAAATAAAAGAAAAAACCTTCTCCTTGTTTTTGTTTGCGCGATGTGCGATATGGAAATTTTTTTCTTTAGGGATATATATTGGCACGTTGACGACGTCAACAGAAGAATACCATCACCATCATGATCGCCATCACCTACAGACACTTTATCTAATTTGAGCAGTACATTTTTACTCCGCGTTTTTTACTCTCTCCACCGCACACAATCCTCTTCGTGCACTAGATTTTTTTAAAGCCGTACAATGAGGATGCATGACCCAAAAAAAATATTGTGTGTGTGGATGTGGTGTAGTGTGCAAGTTTAGAAGTGAACGAGATTGAGAGTACATGAGAGGACGATGTTAAACTCAAGATGAGAAAAAGTCAAGTGAAACTGAACCGAAAAGAACAAGTGAAATGAAACCGGAGAAGAAGAGAAAAAAAATGTATATAAAAGACAGGCGAGGTATTCAAGGCGAACTGAATAAAAAAACCGAAAGAAAAAACATTAAACGAGAGTGTATGAAAATGTGGGTGAAAACTGTAAAACGGAAGTAGCCAAGTAACGATTAAGAAAACAGATTTAAGCCCAGTAGTATATTTAGTAGGCTGTAAATCGTGATTAAAACAACAAAAGAAAGTTTATGTATTACATATGAGGTTAGTGAAAGTTGGAACTTTCACTGGTCTACGTAAATGGTCATAGTGTACCCGGTGTTTTCATAGTGGGACAGGTTAGTTTATTGGGTGGAATGACGCACAACGAGTGTTTCTCATAAAATTTTAATACACTTCTCTACTCAACTTTTTTTGAGTATTGTGTATCCGTTTGTATCATCGCACACCACACACAGCTTCTTGTTTTTTTTCGGAGCTTCTCATTTCATTGAAACTGTGAATCCGTTAAAACACATGTACTGCATTTTGCACACAAACACCCATTCTCTACACACGAAATATCCCACGAAAAAAGTAAAGGCCAAAAACTTCCTATTTTTATACAACATTTTCATGATGCTCTCTCCGCTCTTTTTACATGTGTACAATTTTTTTAAGGTTTTTTCTTTTAAATTCTCTCACATTTTGGATCATCATCGCATACAAACAACGACCAAGACAACAAAATAAAATCTGTCTGTTTTTTTTGCCTTCCCGTGGTGTGTGTGTGCGGCAAAACCGGCCTGTGGGATTTTTGCATACGTTTACGTTGTTGTTATTTCATTAAAACGCATACTATTCCCGTTTAAAAAAGATCATGTTTTTTTGGCAAATGTTGAAGTGTAGTGGTTTTTTTGATGAATCAAACGGCTCCCGCAAACACACTCATTTAAGGACAAGTTTGTTTGATTGGCAAAAAGAAAATAATCAAACAAAATGAGATTTCTTTTTATATGACTCTAGTTTTATTTTCATATAGTGACGAGTAGTGTGTTAAATTGCATTTGTATAAATGAGAGGAATTCTAGATTAGATTTTCTTTTTTCAGGGCTGCCAAAATGATAAATGAGTTATTTAATTAGCAGGTTAATGTGCTAATTGGATTTATGCTAATTCAGTATTTCTACGTGAAGATTAGATATCAGAAAATGCACACTTTTTGTACAGCTATTTGGCAGCAGTTGCATGAGCAAGAGAGAGAAAAAAAACTTGTTTTCTGCGGGGCACGATGTATATCCTAAAAAGTCAGGTTTCCCGGTCACCTCTTGATGGATTTGTATAAAAACGTTTAAAAAAACTTTGCAAACTTTATTAACTTTTAGTTCTTTAGGCACATAAATGGAACGCCACGTGGTTTGCTATTTCCCATTCAAATCTGACATGCTAAACGAAAAAATAGTAAAAGCTGTAAGACAACTGCATGCAAGGTTTTCTCGACAGGGACAGGAAATAAATCAAAATCTGTGTTTTTTTATCTAGATA
Organism: Salina celebensis; assembly: GCA_036561885.1. NCBI lineage: Eukaryota > Metazoa > Arthropoda > Collembola > Entomobryomorpha > Paronellidae > Salina > Salina celebensis. Next base: position 13,620 of record JAAXOA010001111.1, read on the forward strand.
TACAACACCGCATAGGTTGTTAGGTAGCGCACGTGTTTACTACTTCCTCAGTTCAAGAGGGAATCACATTTGACAGAACTTTCACCTAAACAGTCACAATAAGATCTAATTATATTGGTTGCGCATCCAGCTTCTTTTTTTTTCTGGACAATATGTCGCATCAAAAAACAATGGAGATGACATCGGTGTATCCATCACAAAGCTGACTGTGTGGAGAGAGACAAAAAAAGAGAAAAGCAGAGAACATGAATTTTTAGGGAGAACAAAAAAAAGGAAAACGACTATCATGACAAGGGAAGTTGTTGACGATAAGAAATTTGATGCAGTGAAAGTCATTACTTGTTATACACACTAGAGCTGAATTGACTCTGGAAAAAAAATAGGAAAGGAGAGAATGTGCGCGAGGAAATGGAAAACTTGGTTGTACATTAATCGAATCCCTGAGGAGACTCGTCTAGTATATCAACTGGTGGTGGTAGATGAAACAGCACTCCCCCTTCCTTGTCAACGAAAATAAGTAGCATCAAGAAAGAGTGTGTATAATTATATCAAATTATACTTTCTCTTGAGAGAAAATTGGTAAAGAGTGATATACCATCATACACTTTATGATTTTCCGGGTTTTGCTCGCTAAAAAGAGCCATTTTCAAATGAAATTTCCATCAATATAAAAAAATTGACTTTGTTTAATATCTTTTCTCTTTTTTTGAAAATTTCAGGATGATAAAAAGGACTGGGGTGGAAGACTTGCTGTAAAATATTGTGTAATTGAAGTGATCGTGAAAAGTTTAGTGACACGATGGCAGTTTGATGAAAAGTGAACCCGAAATGGTGAGGGAGAGAGTGTGTGTGGATGATGTTCACTTTATTAGAATATGGCTTATCGTCTATTTGTTGAGCGAACGGATGGGTGTGCATGTGCGTCATTATAGGAAATTTGATACTGTCTTCGCGTAAAGATCGTTTAATCCCAGAGCGTTTTTTATCAGCTCACGAGATAAAATATATTGCGGATCGGTCTAATCTATTTTCGTCATTAGGCGATGAAAAAAAAAATATTGTAGAGTAGACTCTGGCCATGTGATACATTTAAGCAGCTGCCTGGATGACAAGGGTCGTCTAGTGGTAATTATTATGGAAGTGAAATAGAGATTTTTTTTATACGAAAAAATATTGTAGAGTAGACTCTGGCCATGTGATACATTTAAGCAGCTGCCTGGATGACAAGGGTCGTCTAGTGGTAATTATTATGGAAGTGAAATAGAGGATTTTTTTATACGTGGGTGCATTTCTGGAGAAAGTTTTAGACTGCCGAAGGGCGAACAAAGGAAAAAGAAGATTTTCTGGACAGGATCAGCCTACATGGCTGGGAAAGTGAAAGTGTGAAGGAAAATGAGAAAAAGGGTGTGAAAGCAAAAAAAAAAAAAAAATATGAAGCTTTCACGCAAGTTTGAGTGAAAAATAATGCCTCGTGGAGAAAACAAAAAAGTATATATTTCAAGGATTAGAAAGCTGTAAAATGCAAAAGGAAAGTTATCAGTTCAACGGAAGTTGGACCTACCAAGAATTTCTATCAGTGTTCAGAGCCGTCATGGGAGAAAAATGTTGACAAAAATATATTCCTTTATTTGGAACGTTTTCCAAGAAGCAGTGAAAGTTTTGACGACTTTTTTTTATCATAACATATTTTTTTTTTTCTTTTGAAAAACGGAAATAAAACGTCAGAGCATATCCAGTTTTATTTTATTCTCGGAAGAAAAAGCTTTCTTCGTTTTTGACTGAGTGAAAGCGTAAAAAATATATTTCTGTATGCATGTGTGAAAGACACTACAGAATTGTATCTTTTGGAGCGACCATGGCCTGTGCCCTGTCTCCAGAAGGTTTTTCTGAAGAGGACGACCAAAATGACGACAGTCAGACAATTCAAACAAGCAGTGATCTCGGAGAGTCCGGTAATGTCGTGGGCGCGTCAGCATCCGTCACTTTCCCGCAAGGATTTCCGGAAATCAAGACCAAAAGCATTGAACGCACTCTCATTCCCCTTGTTCAACAGGTTAGCCTTTTCTCTTTTTTTTCTCTCTTCCAGCCGCTCAGAAACCATACTTGCGTAATAATTTTTCTTAAGATACAAGAGAAAAAAAGCAGGGTAGCTTTCCCTGAGCACACATTCAACAAGACAAACTTTCACTAACGACCCTGTTGCTTGTTGCAAAGGGACCTATCGATCTCGCCAAAGAAACTGCGCGTTTTTTTTGTATTCAAGGGAACAAACATAAATGGATATGAATAGCATTAGTGAACACCCGCCCTCATTTTCACACGTGTGTTTCATGTTTAATTCATAATATTTGGTAGATTTTCCCAATATTTTAAGGTTGATACCTAACTAAAATTAAATATTGTTTTGCAAATAAATATAAAGGCAAAAATTGTTTCACACAAAGCTAGTATCTATTACAAACCACGTCAATATTGTTTACTAGTTTTAGAACTAGCATAGTGAAATTCTGTCACGTCTAAAACATCCACCCACTCTATTCTTCTTATTACTTTTTATTTTCTGAACGGTGCCTTATTGCAAGTCGTTAAATCTCACATTAACTGCCGTGTACTCTCACCAAAAATATTCATACCGGGTAATAGGTACATACCAGACGGAGAAAGTTGGTGAGAGAACAACAAATACCTAAGGTTTCCTTGAGACGATTTTTCTCTATTATTTTCTTGAGGAAAAAGCAAAAATAGAATATCTATAGGTATTCAGACGATTTTTTTTCGTGGAGAAAGGAGTGTACAACCACATCTCCAACAATTTTCTCTTTTCTCTGTGAGAAAGTAAGTACTCCCAGCATGAAATATTGTATTATTCTGTCAAATGAATTCCATCTGGGGTATTGGATATTGAGCACCTTTATCGTGTAAACAGGCTGCTTTCTTTTTCTCCAGACGTGGCGTGTGTCTGCGACGTGTGTGCTTTCTCCGACCATATGGCCCATATAAAAAAAAACTTCTTCACGGTTTTATGAGTCTGTTAAGAAGTGTTTCGCGGTAAATCATTCATCCTAGCAGTGAATTTCTCATAGTAAATCCCTATACAGAAAAAAAAAAAATAAACCTGAGCTATTAGCAGATTTTCTCTCTAAGCTGGTTACAAATCCTATCACAAACTGTTTCTTTACTGGATATACCTATAAAATGATTAACACAGCTTTCCTCTATGATATTAACAAACAAACAAACCTTCAATCGAAAACCTATCCAATCTTGCGTGAATTTAAATTAAACACCAAATAAACAATACTTTCCCTTGGATCACGTTCTCCTCTCGTTTTTTTTCTGTTTCCTTTCCGTGTAACCGGACAATATACCTTTTCTCCAAAGAAACTTAAACACTGTCCGCGGCTTCTTTTGAAGTTTGATCGCTTGCGTGTTTACCAAACATTTAGAGTTTTTTTTTCTTTTCTCCAAAGTGTATCAAATTATACATGTGTTGTTTACTTTCACATAAGTACACAGGTTTTAAATAGCTTTTGAATTAAGAATTATCTCTTTTTAATCAGTCTCGTGAAAAATATATATTCATCGTTGGTTTTTTTTCTTCTCTTTACCATGTATTGATGTAGACAACCCTTTCTATAAATTTATCATCAGGTTCTCTCCGAAAAAGATATTTTTTCAATCAAGCCAAGCTATAAAACAACAAGCTTTATTGGACACAACATACTCCTCTCTAGTTTATTGTCTACTCAAATGTTTGAAAAGC